>JAVSBS010020700.1:0-13037 GCA_033124195.1 Coracias cyanogaster | reverse complement strand
ATGAAGATATTAAACAACACTGGTCCCAGTACAGACCCCTGAGGGACACCACTTGTCACCTTTTTCCATCTGGACATCGAGCCGTTGACCATCACTCTCTGGATGAGCCAATTCCTTATCCACTGAACAGTTCACCCATTGAACCCCTATTTCTCTAACTTAGAAAACTTTATTTCCAGCCCTTTCAGCAGCTTTGTTCCTTTCCTCTGGATGCCATTAAGGACCTCACATCCTTAAATTGTGGGGCCCAGAACTGCACACAGTACTCTGGAGGAGCACTTGGCACCAACACATTGTTGCAGTGAAGGATCCCATAGGAAAGAAGTGTCTGGACTTGACTTGAAAACTATTTCTAGCTGGTCAAGAAGTTAATGAATGCAGTTGACATTCACATGATGGGAAGCGCAGCTAAGTGACTGCGCAGTTCTCTCATCCGTAATGGAATCTGATGGAATCTAATGGTCTGGAATCAGGATAGATCACTTACAGTCTTTCTCTACTGTACCCCCAGGACTTTTACTACACCTAGAATAAATTTTAACCAGCATACAGCTACACTTCCAGATTGAAAGTTTCTGGAAATGTAGTCCCAGTGGTTTTGTTCTCCCAAATGTGGGTTCTTTACCCAATGTGCAAAGAGCTAGAACACACACAGAGTCGAGATACTTGTTTTATTCCAATTCTGTGCAGAAAAGTGTGATAGGTGGTAATTCTCAAAGCTAGCACACCTGGTTATAGCCAGGTAACATATTGATACCTTTCAAACACATGAACACTCCTACTTATTTCCTTAGCACACTCCTACTTGAAGGCTATCACGATATTTCCCGCTTGCTTAGATTTAAAAGTACGGTGCATTTTAAATGTACTACACCTGCTCAGAGGGTATGAGGCTTATTTGGGTAAGGGGCTTTTTCTAGTTAGGAGGTGTGGTTTTCATATTATACTGATATTATAACGAGATAGTTCAACCTCAGGGCACCAGTCTGGGGACTTTGCTGACTCTTCCAGATGATGGTTATCCTCAAGGATAAGCATCCGGGGGAACTGAGGGGATTCTTTTATCCTTCCTTAAGCACCCATTCCTCTTTCTTATTTCATGCAGCCATCAATCCCTCACCCATTCTTCTTTCTAAGACTGCCTTATGTTATGGTAAACAGTGCCAGCCAAACTTTGAGCAGTCATCGCTTTCACTATAAGCTTTTAGTAACACAAGATACGAAATTTGGGATTTCCGAAATAAGGATTGACACAGCGAACGCAAGTGCCAATAACATAATGAATGTTCATCTAGATACATAGGTCTTAATTTCTCTCTGTATATTCAGTCTTACGCAGTCTGAAAAAAACATTCAGAGAATGTTATTGTAGAAAGATGTATTGACTGATTTTAAAAAATAATTGTGCCCAGCAATTCCTGCTATATCAATGATACGCTTAGCTGATGCTTTCAATAGTTGCGTCTGAAAGTCAGTTTGTTACTGTTGAATAGCTTTAACTGACACAGACTATGTGAAATTGTACGCAGTTCCATAATGGATTTTTTTTGTTGCATTCAAATTTGATTATATGTCATTGTCATTTTTTGGAACAAATTAGTGAACTGTCTTGTCTATCTAGAGAAACTGAACTGAGAATCGTAGAACTTATTTTTCACAATGTAAATATTGTGAAATGAGGAACAATACAAATTCACTGTGAAACAGTGAGAAGTACTAAAATCAGAAAGTAACTGTTCATTTTAAGCAAAATGAGAGTTCTTGAACATTATGGGCGCTTGAACATTTGATCTAGTAAGGAGAGTAAGAAATATGAGATGGATACTCCATTTTTAAATGGAAATGAATTGCTAAAAAGTTTTTACAAAACATTTTAACTAAGCTGCTGTCAGGGCCCTCAGGGAGCCCACAGGGTCTAATTGTCTTAACCAGCCTGTAACCATCTTTTTCTGGAAGCCCGCTCTGGAAGCCCTTCCTCATCTCCCAGGCTTTGGCTGCCTCTGTTTGCAGGCAACTGTGGTGTGGTGCAACTGTGTCATGTTGGATCAGGCTGTTCTGTAAAGAGCTCGATCATGAGAAAGAGCTGTGAGAAACCTCAGATGGGACCAGGATGCACATTTCCATCCGTGCACACGCCATGCAGCTCAGGAGCTGCCTAACTGTCGGTTCCTGCCTGAACTACGTTGCACATATGGGATACCTGGCCTTGTACCTTGCCAACCTCGGTCTTGCCTTCCTTACTTGTCTCCCTGGGTTGACCTTGGACCTACCAGGTGTCTGCAGAGTTGTCTGGCAATCAGTAAACTTCTGGCTGAACGTAGTTACTGTCACTGGACCTGCTTTGGTCTTCTTACTTGGGTAGTGTGGGACTCCATCCTTGTTAAGAAGGGCATTGCTCCCATCTGCTTGCCATCCTGGCTTGTCCTCTTGGCTCACCTTTCTTTGCAGAGCAGCTCATTCGTGCTGTTTCCTGACAGCTAAAGCTAGAAATATTTTTCTACATTAGCTATAACAATGCAGACTTGTATTAGATTCACTTTTAGCACACCATATGCATAACTGTTTTCTTAATTATGTGGATGCACCTGTGTTGATCCTGCATCACTGGGAGTAGGAGTAAGACTAACAACAGGACAAAGATCAGCTGCACAGAAAAGGAATTTACTTGTATTCCTGTCTGGCTTAACTCATTTGAGCAGCCACATAGCTTATTTGAGTAAAGTTATGCAGTATTAGGGACCAGGGCCACAAGAAGGAGCAGTTAATACATGACTCACTCATGGGAGGAAGGTGTGTATAAAGAGCAAATTTTTCCAGATTACAAAACTATTTAGGACTGGAAGTTAAAACACTTCATATTCCCTTGATGTGGAATTGGAGCAGATCACTCTATTAGTATGTGAGATCATATTGAAAATCAGGTAGGATAAACAAATTTGTACCAATAACAAGTTATATCTTAAAAATACACTTTACAGGACAAGTAAAATTAATATAGGATTTAGTAAAAAGCAGCTTACTAGTTCTTCATGCAAAATGTAAAAACTCTAGCAATTATTCCAGCCAATGTTTCATTAGCCACAAAATGCATAATAGACATAGAAACACTACCTTAAGAGATTCTTGGGAGGCTTAAGAGGATCATCTCAGCACCTGGGCAGTCAGGCTGGTTACTTAGTTCAATCTCAGGTGACATTCTCATAATGGTTGGTTCTTTGTACCAGGAAGGATGTTTGTGAACCTTTGAGCTGAGCACCAAGCCAAGCTGGTTGTCGATGAAGACCAGGTTGTGGGGCATCTGTTGTGTAAAGCCATAAAACCTGCAGGACTTCTACTATGTGCGTCTCACAGGGTGCTAGTGATCCCAGGAAAAAAAAGAGAAAAAAGGTATAGGCTACAGGAGTGAGAAAGCCAAATTGTATTTTATAGTTGTGCTAGGCCCATGACGTGTCGTTTCTTGGCACCACTGTCTACACCCTTCTGTCTACACTGCACTGTAGAGAGCCTAATTCTCTGTATGCTGACTTTGTGCGATTTTAGTTTGTGCCCTGTACAGAACTCTGCCAGATTGCAACCCACAGAGGCATAGCTTGCTGCTACGGACCGGCACAGGGCACGCACATTGCCCTGGGCTTGCCTGTTTTGGAAGCGGCCACCACATCCACTACAGGAGAGGCAGCATCGCAGGCTTGTCATCTCCCTGTGATGGAGGTAGGACAGCCTTCCTGCTGCCTCTGGTTGCCTTTGCTGAGCTGCAATCTTATTTCTTGCCAGCAGCGGGCTGGTTTTTTGCCTTTGCCACATATATCCATGCTGTTCCATTGCTGTGCATCAGAAAACAACGCAAGCTGTGCAACCCTAATGTGTGCAAAGCCTCTCTGCATCAGGTGTGCCAATCTCAGTAACCTTTACGTGCCGCATGTGCAGTCTGATAGTACTAGCAGCGTATAAACCCTGTTATCAGCATACCAAGCAGGCATGGAATGTCCCCCGTGGCACCGATCCGCCACAGCTAGTTTGCAACTCAAGGGCATAGGGTTTTATTTATCTTATCTGCAGAGGATAAAAACCTCCCACGAGAGTGTTCCAACTTTCTGGTTTGTTATTCTGTGGTACAGTCTATGCATATGAACCTTCTGAGTATTGACACCTAGGACAAATTTAGCATTCGGAGTAACCGTGACTGATTTAAACGGTTTCGTTTAGTTGGAAATCATACACTTGCCATAAATTACGAAAGGCCAGGGGGTTCTGAAACAGCTTGCAAAGATGGCAGCGAGCCAGCTTTAGTGACAGCCTGATAGGGTCTGAGTATGTAAACAAAAGCTTTTCAGTGTGCTTAACATCATTTGTTTCAAAGAAAAAATCATCAATGCCCAACAGCGTCCTAATTTGCAAGCACAGAAACGATTTCTTCCATTAAATTTTAATGCCTGTTAGCACTTGTGTTAGCAGATACAAGAAAGCTTGGTAACAGAAGAAAAGGCTCCTGAAAGCAAGTTCCTAACAAGGACACAATATTAATCGTCAAGCAATGACTTTCACTGGAGATTTATTTAGTGTGCTGTGAAGGAGGAAGCTCCTTTGGCACTAGAGGGAGTTGCTCTTTCCCAACACTAAATCCTGTCCTATGCCGCTGAAGTTCAAAACTGGGCAATTTATTGGTTTACAGAGTTTATTTGCAAACTGACTGAGCAAAAGACGAAGATGGAGACAAAGGAGGCGTTCGACTGAGTGTTTCTGAACAAGACGTGGCACAAACAAAGTTTACAGCTGGTTAACATGCCAATTTTTGTTGCAGTTCTTAAAATCGGTAAGTTATTTTAATTAATCTCCCATTATGGACCTACTTTGATTCTCTAGCCATTATGTTTAAGAATGACTGGGATATTCTTCATAGAAAAACTAAAAATCTGTTGTTTATGGATAGCTTCATTTATTTTAGCAGCTAGCTTAGGTTCCTGCTCAACAGAGGCATTTCCAAAAGAGCTCTGACTTCCAAATTCCTGAGTGATACCTCAGTTGGTTAGTTGGGTGTGGGAGAAGGAACAGGAAAACAAAATCCCTGAAAGTTTTTAGAAAAATAATGATGGACTATGGTGATGTTAATAATTTAATCACTAGGTTTGATTTTATTCTATTTTGGATAGAAAAACTTCATTGTTTGTAATGCTTGTGTGCATTGATGTGGTATTCACACCTAAAATAATGTTTTAGAGCCTGAAGTGTTCATCCCCAAAGCTCATGTAACTTCATTGCCGTCGATAGGTTTGTGAGGCATAAATGATGGACCAATAAAATGCAATCATGTTGATTAAGAAACAGGGTGAAGAAGAATTGAGGTTTGGTCATTACTTACAGGAATAAAACCCAGTAAATAACTCTAGATAGACATCAGTACATGTCACTGGATATCAGTAAATATCAGTGGATATCTCTCAGTAGAAGAGTCTTGATTTTGAATCTGCACAAGGGATAGATATACTTTTAGTTACATAAATCCACTCTGAGAGTCAGCAGCATGCCACAAACTACTGTCTAAAAAAAGGAGCTGTATTTTTACTTAAAGGAGAGGCTCTAGCACTGTTTGACAGCTTAATTTGTGTTCATTTCGTTAAAGATGAAAATTTTTTACCATTATTAGTATGAAGAGACTATCCTCCTTATACTTATCCCCGTTTCTGCAAACATGTTTCCTCTGCTCTGACATTCTAGTTTATAACCAATAAGAATGAATATCAGGATGGTGTAAAAAACATTTGACTGAAGAATAAATTAACACATTAGATAATGAAGCCTCTTCTCATTTGTATTTATTTTTTCAACTGCTACAAAAATTGCTGCATCTTTTAGAAGAAATATTATCAGTTCTCTCCAGCTCCTTTCTATGCTCTGTGAGGACTTCTATATTCTCTAGGAAGACGGCTTCATAATAACCTGAATTATTTTGCTTTCCATTTGCTTCTGAGCATGGCCTCCTTAGTAAGACCAAGGATATTAGTCACTTTTAATCCAAAAGTTGGGGCTTGTTTTCTTTTGACAGTTATAATTTATAGAGATATAGCCTAACTAATATGTCTGTGGGAAAAGCTAACCACTGTGAGATCTAGGTCCTATTGCTTATCTTCTATTATTAGTGGTGTTTTATTAGAAACTCTGTGATTCTGGCAATACATTCGTTTTGGGCTAGACATTGGTGCGCAAAGCAATACATTTCCCATTTGCTTTCCACCTGACAGTCCATTCATCTCCTGGTACACCTCCTGTAAGAAATTAATCAGACTTAATGAGGCCCTCATCATCTCCTTTTTGATGTTGTGCACTCTGTTGGTGCACCCTTCCAAAATGACATGATGTATTAGATTTTTTGCTTCTCTGTCTACATGTTTTGTGACATTTTTCCCTATATTTTGCTGGCTATCACAGAATGTAAGGCTTCTTGTGTTACTTTGCCTGACTTTGATTTTGAGCTTTGTATGCATATTACTTATTACCCTGCGGATGTGAGCTTCATCTTTGAGTTGTCCTTTTTACTGGCATTTTCAATGCTGGTATTTTGAAATCATGTCTGCTGAATTAGACTGCCATCCATCTACTAGAAGCCTTGTTCTGAACTGAGTAGATCTTGAGCTAACTCTAAATAAAGTGCCCAGATTTAATTCTAAGTCTGTCAGTCTTTTAAGTGTTTTCTGAAGCTTTTTAGTTGTGTCCTAGATTTCAATATTCTTTTCCATTAGGAGAAAACCAATTTGATTATTCAGTTTTCATTCAGCCACAGATAATTCTAATGTAATCTTGTACCCTATATAAAGCCACATTTTTCTTTCATTTTATGACACGGCTATTGTGCTTCTTACATTTCTGCACTGCAGTTCCACTGCTTCCTTTCACCTATATTAACGGCAGATCCATAAACGTACCATGTATTTCAGCACCAGCCACCATAAAAAGACAACCTTCTCAATGTCACCTTTTCTTTTAAGGATACCTATGGCTTTTGTATACACAGTCTAACAGTGTTTGAACTCCCTCCCATTGTCTGCTGTTTTTCTAGAGAGTTAGAGCTGTGACTGAGCCTTTAGGACACGTATTTCAATTTTATTTCCGATGTTGTGTGACATTAGGTAGACTCTGGGACACAGGATGCGTAGCAGAGGTCAACTCATGAAGTGCTTTGATTCCAGTTGGGCTTGAATTTCTTGATCTTCTGTATTATATAGCACAGATTTCTCAGAGGTGCAGTTCTTCACAAAGGGTGCCACTAAGAGTATAGGAAAAGGGAAATTCAGAAGCCAATGAAACAGGAAGGTATACGCTTCCTGGTCAGTCCTTCCATGTGTGCATTCCCAGATAGCTAAAAGCAGCGTGAATGAGAAGACAGTAACTTCATCTCCATGGAAGAAAGGTCAATTGTATTGTGCTAGAGATTGCAAATGAAAAATGTGCTGCCTTGCTTCTATGTTACAAATGGATATTCATCCCTCTTTCTGTAAATTGATACTCTATATTGATTACTGTTTATTTCTACCCCCATTCCATGTTGGAGCAAACTGCTCTTTGCTAAAGAAAAAGAACTTGGTAACCTTAGGTCTCTTGACTTGAACTAAAGTGGAGAATTTTCCTGAGAAACAGGCTCATGCAAGTGTATTTTTCTACCTTTCCCTCCATTTTTTTTTTTTTCTTTTAGCAAGACTCAAGCCTGAGGACCTGTACTGCATTTAAACAACTTAATAGAATTTCCACTTTTGAGAACTGTGATAATTTTACACTAGCAAAATGTTAGGAAAAAACAAAGTGGAAAGAAATGACTTTGTGTATTTCTTCCTTTATTTATTAAGTTCATTAGTACCTCTGAATACCTAAACACAATTTCTGTCCTCTATGAAGAAAATTACTTGAGTGCAAGGAATGTGTCATATTATGCATAAAATTTGCGTAGATAAGAGTGGTATTTTCCTTCAAAACTATTAAACTAAAGAAAAATAATCTTAAAACCTATGGCATCAGGGCATCAGTTTATTTTCATGCAGAGAAAGTTTTTTCTTTCCTTAAACTCTTTTCTTGTGTGATATGTTAGGTTGGCTTGTTTAGATATGTTTCCCTTCGTAATATTTCCCGAAGATTCATATTAGCCTGAAGTGCTTGGTTATCTCTGTCTGTTGCTGATGACCTCTGACTTATTTCTGGTGCACTGCATCATCTATTTTCCTTCTGAAGCTCCATGAGAGTGAGAAAATCCTGTGGTTATGTCAGGAGACTTGTTTTCTACGTCGCCCTGGGATATAAACTTCCTGGCAGTTAACTGCCAGGATTTGGACAAGTGTGGTTTATGTGCAGCGTCTCTAGACTGCACCTCAACCTAGCCTTTTTTGGCAAACTCCCCATTACGCTCTTAGGCTGACACTGGAGCAGCTTAATTTCCACTGGGAATTCTAAAGTGGAGCAGCTGCTCGTGATGCTATCGAAGTGTTGTCTAAACTTGGTTAGAACAGATCTTGCTGGCAAAATAGGGCAACAGAAACTGCCAGAGACCTTGCTAGTGCTCTGGATGTGGTGTAACAGTCCTCATTAGCAAAGAAAAATTCTAAAAGTCTTTCAAACTGACTGATTCTTGTCTTTGCTTCTGCCTATAAGCCCCATTTTCCCCTGTCAATAGAATTAGCAATAGAATTCTATGCCCTTCTCTACTAAAAGCAATATAAATTTATTTCTGCTGTGAAGGACTCTCAAATCAGGTTAAATTAGTATATGGGCTGTGTTTTCCCATAATAAGACCCTATTCCAGTTTATGAAGCACATGCTGTGTATGAGTTGATAGCTTTTAGATTATTATTTTCTTCAAGCAGTCCCTAAAAAAATAAGGAGTTGCATGATCTTTTGAAGACTTTTCTTGTTCTAGTTGATATTTATACTAAAACCTTGGATCCTTTCTATTCGTTTTTCATGAAGTTTCTTAAAAATTATGTGGACAACTTACAGAATTTTAAAATCTGACATCAGATTAAGGGAAGCCTAAATTGGTTGGGGGAAGTTCTTACTGGAACCCTGCAAAGCTCTGTTAAATTGTTCATTTACATTTTTATTTCTGATGAGAGTTTCAGGTGTTGGTGAAAAGATTTTGGTTTTTAGCGATACAGTGCCTATCTTGTCAGTTAGGGCTTGACCTCTCCTGATCAGGATTTCAAGGTCCCCCTTAATTTGTCCCTATCTTTCCCCAATAGGATAGCAAGATTAGACATTCCTTCTTCATTTCACACAAACAGGGAGTCAGAAAAATTTAAATACATTTCTCCAGTCTCCTGTCTATCTCATAAAGAAGGAAGAAAATCATGCGTGTGTGCAGACTCCTGGATTCTTCCTTGTATTGGCTGTAAACTGTTTTATCAACTTTGATAACTTTAATGCTATCTCCTTTTCTGAAAGCTTAGCCCTGTTTTAGGCTGTAACACAGTATCACCATAGTAGAGGGAAGTTTATGATTGATTTAAGCTGGCAGAGCTCAGAGTTTAGAATGTCTGGACTTGTGAAACTGCATCTAAGGATGTTTCAGGCATCCTCTATGGAAAAAATCAAGGCCAGAAAAAGTGAAGCTGAAAAATGGCAGCTTCCTGAACTTGTAGTTTGATTATTCTAAAATTTATTACTTGTTTCCACCTTTGAAATCCCAGCAAATACTCCCATATCAAGCCATGTATGAACGCACATTCAGTTTTGCAGAATAGGTTCTCAAAAGTCAAAGATCAAAGGTGATAGCTGAGTTTTACAAACCAGAGAGAAGGATTAATAATTGAGCTTTTTACATATCTGAGGTTATCGCCACTATTCCTGTCAAGGCTGTGTGTGATATGATAGAGCAAGCATTAAAAGCATATTCGCTTGGAGAAGAGGGAAAAAAAAAAAAAGGTTGACTTTTTCTGTCCAGCAACCGCAAAAGGATTAGATCAATTACCTTGTTGGGCTTTTAAAAACCTCAGTTTCTACTGTTCTTCAGAATCAGTGAAGATAATAGACCATTCTCCGCTGTGGGGTTCTGCTGAATAGAATGTTGCCTATATGTTACATCATCATGAAACCTGTGGACCACAAAAGAATTAGCTCAGCATTTGCATGAATTAGGCAATATGCAGCACACTCTTCTTATGCTTTTTTAAAGAAACAGACCTTATTTATTGTAAGATGTAAGAAATGTTTGGTTCATCTGTTTTTCACAAGCTATTATAATTTGTCTGTTATTAGCCAAATTAAAATCACTCAGTGGTGAACTCTGGCAAACAAAATGTCATCCCTACCTTGGGAAAATTGCACACATCACACATTGTAGAGTTAATCAGAGTATAACCCCCAAGACTGTAAAACCCCAAGCTGTAAAAAACCCCCAAGTTTTACCGCCTTTTACACACTTATTGACCCGTTTTATTGGAGAGAGCTAAAATGCAGATCTGAATGGAAAATACATTTCAGTAGCTTATTGAATTTACAAGAGGTTTATTTTGATAGTAAAAAGCAGTTAAAATATGATCAGGTATCATGATTTGCTCTAAGGTTCTTGCATCTTGTGTTAATATTACTCATTAAAACCTAGGAAATATCTATAACCTGCCTAGCTTCTAAAACATTGTCATGAAAAAGTGAGTGAACAATTACGCTTCTTTTAATATGAGGTTCTGCAGTTTCCGAAAGTCTTTCAAACATACTCTGTCTTTTGTCCTGTCTACCTATTTCAATCAGGACATTTATCGGTAATTCTACATCAAACCAAAAAAGGTTATGCGAGATAATCTCCGTGTTTTCTTCTGGCCTCAGTGTAAGGATGAACTTATTGTAAAGAACAGTATTTGTGACTACCTGTAACAACTGTTCAAACATTAGCTAAAAGGCACAATACACAGTGCCAGCGATGCTCACTTAGTTTCTTATGCTCACTTAATTTCTTTATGCACTGGCTTCCTAGTTGTTTCCAGTTGCAGTTCAGTGGGACGATTCTAGCCATGCAGAAAATACCTTCTGTCACGGTTGTTTTACCCATCACTTCCTCGTGCACATTTGATGGCATCCAATGCAAATATATATAATATGCATACTATAAACTAGTATTCTCTCCGGCTAACCATCCCAAAATTGGTATTCCAGGGGTTCAGACATTTTGACTAGGTTTTGTTTCAACTGGTCTAACCTGCAAATTGTAGAGCAGTGCACAGTAGCTGAGTGAACAAGCTATGAGAGTCTAGCTGTGGCAGCACATACCTCAGTCCAAAGGAATTTGCGGTGCCTCACGGTAGAAAAAATTACTCTGCATGCAAGTCTGTGTTTCCTGGCTTGATTGTTTCTGGCAGCAAAGGTAGTTTGTGTACTTTTGTGATACGCCATGTCTCTCTTGACTGTTTCCCTGTTATCAGGTTTAAGTTTTATGAGGTTTAGGAGGATGGTTTTGCTGGTGGATAAGAAACCTGGATGAGAAGCTGCTTACCACAGGACGAAGTGTGGCAAAGAAGCGTGTTTAGTGTATGTTGCAGGTTTATAGGCACCAGGGAGGGAGGATAAGATGCATACTGATTCTGCAAAGCTAATGGTAAAGTTGCCAGACTACTAAGTTAATGGTAGCCTCTCTATGTTCTTGAAATCCTCAAGTCAGAAGTGTTTTACTCGTGGGTGACATACTGGTTAAATCTCAGCGAAACCATTCCACAACATGGATCATAGTATTACAATTGTCATATTGTGCTATGAAAAAGGCTGGATTAGCCGGGTCGCTGCTTCTTTTAGACTTTCAGCTTCAGGAGTCTGCGGAACTGGATTGAGGAAGGACCGGAGGAGATGCTGTTGCTGTGCACTGTTCCACCTGCTGCATTCGCTCGCTGGCAGTTGCTGCAGACAATTGGGGAAGCATTAGTGAGAGCAAACTTGGTGCACACCTGACTGTGGCATGAGTTGAACTTCAGAGATCATGTCCAAGTCATTGCAGTGCTGATGGCTATAGACGGAGGTGCATGGTGGTATGTTTTTGCACTAAATATTGCCTGCAGTTCAGTGGCAGATGGTTTTACTCTCCAAAGCTCACGAGGAAGGAAGTAATGTCTCAGGAGGACTCTGCAGGGAAAGAAGGAGGAGCCAGTAAAACTGAGCAAGCCTTGGGGCATTTCCTTGTAACAGGTTCGAAGCTTGAATGTGGACTAGGCAGAAGTAGTTTCTGTAGACCATAGGGCTAAATTCCTCCACTGATTATGATGGTAAGAATTTGTGTTGAAATCTGGTGGCGGGAGAAGGTGGAAAAAGAAATTTTGAAGTAATTATAGAAAACTATTTTCTAGGGAAGCATTAAAACCAAGATGATCAGGAAACAAAAATTGGCAAATGGATTATGAGCTGACATTGTTTTAGAAGCCAAATCCGTGTAGCTTAGCAAAGGATGGGGAAATGTCTCTGTTTCCAGATAAGGGCATCTTTCATTAAGTACTCAAAAGAATCAAAACAATTCATTATTTATTCCATCTTTTAGAAAGAGGCAAAATTTTGGTTTGGTCAGAGACTGAAAGTAACATTCTAAAGGAGGACTCTAGCGTGGTAGCTGTGTTACCTTCAAAACAGTGAGAACCTTCATTAGGCAGCTTGCTGTTAATAAATATCTAATTCAGAATACTTGGAACAAAGCATACATCTGAAGTGCTGGGGCCTGAGTTGTGGGCCGCAAGTTGGAGTTGACCTGTGGATGAATCACAAACTAGTAGAATGTTTTGGTTTCCCTGTTGGCTTCATGTTCCAGAGGCAGAACGTGGCCCACCTGTGTCTCTGTGGCTATGCCCTCACCCAGGTGGTTGTGGTAGGGGTGGTGGGCAAGGCCTGGAGTATATCAACCAGGAGCCAATTAGTTGGAGGAGTATCCTGTTGGGTGTGGCTTCTGTTGGGGCTGGTTGCATCTTGCTGAGCTCTCATGGTGGTGTCCTTCCCTGTGAAGGGCCACTGAGGCGCCATCTCTGTCTGTTGTGTCCAGCAGGTGATGCTGGCACCACAGTGGGCAGCGGAGGAGCTGGGCCCACAGG
>JAVSBS010020699.1:0-32338 GCA_033124195.1 Coracias cyanogaster | reverse complement strand
CGGGGCCGGCTGCGGGGAGCGGCGGCGGCGGCGCCTCCCTCCTGGGCCGTGCCCGCCCCGCGGCCGCCGCTCACCCCCACTCCTTGCCCCGCAGGACTTCTCCCCGGCCTCCCGGCGGCACCGCACCGTGGAGGACTTCAACAAGTTCTGCACCTTCGTCCTGGCCTACGCCGGCTACATCCCGTACCCGCAGGAGGTGAGGGGGCACCGGGCACCGGGCACCGGGCGGGGCCTCCGCGGCTGCCGCCGGGCTCTTCGCTGCGGGCAGACAGCGCCTCCGCTGGGTCCCCGGGACAAAAGGGGAACTGGGGCGGCCGGGAGGGCGTTCGGGACGGGCCCGCGGCCGCTTCTCGGGCAGCGTGAAGAGAGCGGGATCCCGGAATCCCAGCTGTGGCCGTGCCTGGCCGCAGGCCCTGTGGGGAGAGCGGGAGCTTGAACTGGCTGAGATGGGCTGTGGAGGCAGCACCCCCGGGGAAGGGCACAGCGCCGCCGCGCTGCACGCGAGTCGGCTCCAAATTAATGCTTTTATCCGCTTTCTCGACGTTTTCCAGGAAACGCCGCTGAGGAACAGCCCCAGCCCTCCCAACAGCACCGGAGGCACCATTGACAGCGATAGCTGGGATCCCCGCTTCAATGACACCCCCTCTTCTGTGTCCCTGCCCACCAAGAGCAGGAAGAACTTCAGTCAGCTCAAGCGAGCGAAACCGTACAGTTCCCTGTTCCAGCGCACCAAACCCGGCAACTTCCTGCCGGAGCGAAAGCAAATTGATAAGATCAGGAAGAAGAAAAAGCTGAAGAGGAGGGAAACAGAGGTGTCTGCAGAGGAGGACTATGAGGAGAAGCTGCTGGAGCTGGAGGCGGAGGACTCTTACGTGGAGACGCCAATGAGCCCCTCGTCCGAGGGCGACCCGCAGTCTGCGACCGAGCACTGCTCAGTGTGGGACTCTGACACGCCTTCCAGCGTCTCCTACCCCGCCGGGAAGGCCGAGCAGACGGTGGAGATCCAGAGCGTGGGCAAGCGGACGGTCATCCGGCAGGGCAAGCAGGTGGTCTTCCGGGATGAGGATGGCACTGGTGACGACGAGGACATCATGGTGGATTCGGGTAGGTGGCCTGGCTGCACTCAGCCAGGTGGCAGTGGCGGTGCTGTCGCTGATTTCTTTGGTGCCTGTAGGGTGAGGATAACACCAAGGTGCGCTGGCGGGCAGGATTAGGTAGTGGTTGAGTTTTGGGGGGACAAGGGGAGTTGGTTGGCTGCTTTTGCAATAAATGAGTGAAAAGCTGCGACTTACGGCCTCTCTTGCACTGCCAAGAGCCTCTTCCTGTGCAAGGGAGACCCGGGAAGATCGGCAAAGTGCCTGTCTTTGAAACCCAGGCCGTTAATTTAGTGCGAAAGGAAAGGAAATTCCGGTGCAGGTGAGAGGTGTCGGCCGTTAAAAAAATCACGTGCTGTTTCTCTTTGCAGATGACGACTCCTGGGACCTCGTCACTTGCTTCTGCATGAAGCCTTTCGCCGGGCGGCCGATGATCGAGTGCAACGAGTGCCACACCTGGATCCACCTCTCCTGCGCCAAAATCCGCAAGTCGAACGTCCCGGAGGTCTACATATGCCAGAAGTGCCGGGACTCCAAGTTTGACATTCGCCGTTCGAACCGCTCCCGGACGGGCTCGCGCAGGCGCTTTCTGGACTAGGGGAGCCGGCGCGTGCTGGTGCGCTGCTTGGGCGGGCGGGCGAGCTGCTGGCGCCGGCCGGGAGGCCGGGGAGAGCTCCCCCGAACTGCTGCTGCTCAGGCCGAGGGGTGGCCCGGCTGGCCTGCGGCACAGGGACGAGGAACCGCCGCGTCGAGGGCAGCCGGGGCTGGACGAGGCGGCTGGTCGGAACTGCTGCCGATCAGTGCAAGGGATGGACCCGGCCCTCTGGGGCAGGGGGGGGTTTGTGCAGTTTACGGCTATGAATTGGGTGATGTCTGGGGAATGTATAATACCTTTGGCGCGTACGTTTTCTCATCCCATCGGGAAGCTGCAAACTTTCTCTGTGCGAGGAAAGTCTCCCTCCTCCAAAGAGGGGTGAGGAGGAGGTGGGAATCTGTGTGAAGAGTCCGAAAAGTAAACGGCCGTGTGTTTTAATTTTCGTGTAACATGATACCTGCCCATTTGTCCGTTATGTATCAATCTTGGATATTCTAAGGCCCTGCAGGAGCGAGCGCCGGCGCGTACCGACCTCTGCGTGAGCTGCCGCCCCGTCAGCAGCCCAGACAGGGGGGAGCTCCGTGATTTGGCATGGTTCAGGCCAAAACGGGGCTTCCTCCTGTGCCGAGGGACCGGCGCGTTCAAGGAAGAGAGCTGCCCCTTTTCTGGACAGGCTGTGCTGGGCGTTAGCGACAGCGGGTTTCTTCCTAGAAAGTCTCTTCTTACAGTGGTTTTTCGTGACTTTGTTTTGCATGAATGGCTCACCTGTGTGTGGGGGGGTTACCGTTTGCGCTGTTTCCTGGCCCTTCGTTAAACTCTAAGGTGCTGTTTCAAGAAGACGACGACTCTCCCTTCCCTCGGCCCAGAACTCACACGTGGACTGTACAAGGGGCCACAGTGAACTTAGAACCTGGCAGGTCTGGTTTGGGATTTGATCATTTCCATCCTAGTACTGCAGCTGAGTTGACTTTTGTTTTTGCTGTTTGTTTTTTGAGACTGGATTTATAATGAAAGAAAGCTGAATCTTTAACCTATTGGTTGCCAGTTATACAGATAAAAGCAAACGCAGGCTATGCAGCGAGTGAGATGAAGTGCAATGAGGATCCACCCACTGAGGCCCCTGCTGATGCTGCGCTCCCTTGACGGGACTTCCTGGGGCCTCAGCCCAAGGGAGATCTGCTCAGATACATGACAGGGAGTCGAGGCTCGTTCGCAAGGCCACCGAGCTGGTGGTGTTGCTCCTCGATGGCCAAACAGAGCAAGCTGTAGGTATCGCACAAATCCGGTTTACATTTTGAGGTATTTCTCTGAAGTTCCGCCTGATGAACAACGCATGCTCTGTCCGGTGAGACTGTGAGGCGAGGGGAGTCCTGGGCTGGTCCCACGACCAACGCAAGACCAACCGTTCTGGTAGGAATGTGTCCACATTAGTCTTGCGGATACACCATGTGAGACCACCGCCTTAGCCGAGGACTGGCTCGTTGGGAGATGCATCCTGGTGATGGCCGCAAGTCTTTCCCGCACAGAGTCAGGTACCTTCCTTCTGACATCCAACACGGGGCTGACGAAGCTTTGAGCACCGTCCAGCAGTGCAGCGCCCTGGGGCTCCGCTGTGTGGGATGCGGGGGACCAAAGATCTGCTGTCCTGGGTGGGATGACGGAGCTGCACAACGTGCAACCATTCTGTCCTGGAACATCGTGTTCCACCAAGCTGCAACAACTGACTCCAGGTTCTGAAAACCAGCTCCAGCTTCTGTAAAAACCTTAAGACCATGACGTGGTTTGCTGCCTTCCAGAAGCTACGTGCAACTGCTGAGGAGTTTGCCAAAGACTTGCCCCTGACGGCTGCCTGACCTTTGCAGCCAGAAAAATAACCAAAGTTCTCAAATGCTGCCATTTCACTCTGCAAACAGAAAGGCTTTGGAGGATCCTGGTTGCAAGCTGTGGGAGGGTTGGACCTGCTCTGAAAACTGGTACCTCTGTTTACAGCGCGTCTGCAATTCACCCGGACCCCTGTGGAATGCGTTCCTGAAGCTTTTATGGGAGAAACGGTGAACTGCCAACGGAACTGGCTCTTTTCACAGAGGTTCGGTACTAATCGATGTGACTGACCCTTGTTCTGTTACCTCTTCAGCTCTGTCCCAATTGATGGTGTCTGACAAGTCCAGCATGTTTCCGTATCAGCAGAGAGGAAAAGAAAAGTACCATCTCCATTCTTTTAGTTCATCACTTTCAGCCATGTATAATTATAGTTTAATTCAGAACTTTATTTTTTCATTAAAACTGTTTTAATGAACCATGTTTTTTTTCTTAAATGTGAAAGAAGTGAACAATGACTTTGTTTTATCCCAAACTCAGGAGTCTGCTGTTATGATTTACTGGTGTGTAAAGCAGTTGTGCCAGGAGGACTTGACACTTCCAGCGCTCTTCCCTGAAGGATGCACAGGCTCGGGGTGTAGAAGCCAGGCGTGGGGCAGGGCTGATCACACCAGGTAAAGCTGCTGGCCAAGGTGACCTCACGTCTGTCCCACCTGCCCAAGAGCCAGGTCCTTGCAGGACCAGGCTCTGCAGCCCCTTCCCTCCCACCCCAGCCTGCTGCAGGGCGGCACCGAGGACCCCAGCCCACCAAAGGGATGCTGGTGCCTCACTGCCACCCCCCAGCTCCTCTGTGTGCCAGACCCCGAAGGCTCTGCGGCAGCCTCAGCACCTCTCGGCAATCTGAAAAGATGGCTTGACTCTTTGGAAATGGTGCTGGATCCTATCAGAACCTCAGCTCTGGTCACTTACGCTTCTGTTTTAATGCTATTTGTAATTTTGTACTATATGGTGATAAACAAGAAGCCCCAGAAGAATTGCAGCTGTAAAATGGCAGCTTCTCCTGGAGCAGAAATGGTGGTGGTGAAAGCAGGGGTTTCTCTTAAGGTCTCTTCAAGCATTCAGCAGGAGAAACCCAGCCGGTACCTGGTTCGGAGGGAGGTGACGGCCAGGCCAGGCCAGGCAGTGACTGCCCCGGGGACACCGTTCAGCACCGCCTGACAATGGCAAACACTGCAGGGAAGCAAAAATGGAACTTGGGCTGTAACCGCCACAGAGGAGAACCGGCTGCAGCAGCCCCACGGGTGGGGAAGGGCCCTCACAGTCCTTGAAAGAGGGGGAAAGGCAAGAGTGAATCCTTGGGGGGCTGATCTGGCAGGAGAGAGCAAGCTGTGCACTTTTTATGATGTTTAACCAGGCAACAGGGCAGGGCCCGCGTCAGTATAAAGCGTGAGGGATTTTACTTTAACAAGAGTCACAAATTCAGATGTTCAAAGTGCAAGGTTAAGGCTCATCTTGTCCCTTGCACAGACTTCTTTGCAACGAGACAGAAAGAGAACCCTGAGGCGCTGGGGGAAGATGCGTAGAGGCGGAAGGCAGAACCGAGGCAGTGCTCAGGTGAGAACAGAGCGGCCAGCAGAGGAAAGTGCCTGCCTGGCTCCAAGCCCTGGCTCGCAGGGACGAACACACGGGAGGAGGTTCAGGCAGTTTTTACAGCAGAACTGTTCCTGGAGCTCTGGCTCTGTGGCCTTTCGCTGGCCGAGCCGCTCTGGGAAGCGGCTGTCCAAAAGACGGGCAGGCACGGGAAGACAAGGGAAGACTCTCAACCTGTATCTCCACCTCAAGAATTGCCAGCTCAGGGCTCTGGCTGGAAGGACTAGTGTGCACTCCCGGCCCCCCAGTCGGGTGTTTTAAGCATTCCCTGGCTCAGTTGCAGGCAGATCTGTCACCTCACATTTCTATGGCGTTTCAAAGCTTGCACCCAAAGACGCTGCCCCGTCACAGGTTTTAGCGGCTGGAGGAGGGGTGTGCTCTGCCCCTCGGAAACGCCGTTTTTCAACAGTAGAAATACCGCGGGACTTCTTCCAAGTACTGAAGCAGTTTCTAGAATCACATTCTTATTTCTCTGCATTTTAACGTAGACAACATGCAAGAACACTTCCATGACAGCAGAAACGATCTCAGGAAGCTGTCAGAAAGGAGAATTGCTTTCTTGTGCGCTCTCTTTTCAGGAGAAGGCTCCTCCATGTCGCTGCTCTGCCAGACACAGGGCTAGGCCAAGATTCCTCTTTGTAATTAGCAGTAAACACGTGGTCACTATTCTGCACTTGCTTATGCAAAACTCAGTTCTCAGTGCTCCTCCTGGGGGCATCTTGCCCCGTCCTCGTCGCTACAGACCAGCTCTCACTCTTGACCATACGCTTCATGCAGTGACAAGACACGAAAAAGGAATTTCTGCTGGGAATTCCTGCCCAGTGCAAGGAGTTACAAGGATCAGCAGGACGTGACAGAGGGTGCAGTTACATTTACAAAACTTGCACTCCTTGCTTGCCAGGAGTTCACAAGTGTCCCACAGATGCAAAGGGAACGTGGGCTACGGTTCAGCTGAGCATAATTTATTGCACGTTTTACATTTAATTTCAGGTCAACAGAACACTGGTGGTAAGTGAAATAAAGCCCTGCACCAGGAGCTGGTCACGACCAAAGAGCTGTTTTGGTTTTAGTAAAAACAAGCCAACACTTGTATGAACTTCCTTCTCAGAGGCAGGGGGCACCTCTTTGGGCCTGGCTCAAATACGTCTGCGTTTGGAAGTCTAATTGTCCTGTTAGGATGATGCAAGCCAAGAGAACCACTGTCGCACAGAAGAAGGGGCCAGGTACGTGTCAGGAATTTATCTACGGTTGTCATGACCAACAACGTGCTGCCAAGATACAGAAGGGAAGAAACATCCCAACCTATCTCCCGTGTGAGCAACAAAGGCTGTTCTAGGACTCAGCAAGAGCAGAACTGACAGAGAACAGCCACAACCATTCCTTTCCTCTCTGAAAAGCCTCCAGAGTGTTGGTGTAGGCAGCGTGTAGTAGATGCTACAAGGCCGCCGTTTCCGTCTGCTGGGTCACCAGAACAGGACTGCCCTTTTCGCTCGTAAATCACTGGCATGGCTTCTATGCAAGGTTAGTCCAAAGGATTTCGGTCACAACTGATGCTTTTTAGAGAGGGCAGCTGAGTTTTACATTTCCAGCTCTTTACCCATTTGGCATCTCTCCTCGCTTTGGTCTGGTTTACCTGTATAAACTACGTGCTTTTTTTCCTATAAATAAATTAAATGGTAACAGATAGTTGCAGCATCAGACTCAAACGAGATTAATTGCTTCCTTCTCCCCCCACCTGCTTTCCTCCTTTCTTGAAAGCCTTGAGGTGGCAGAAGAACCAGAAAGACGATTATACCCCGTGTCCTTCTCTGGAATAGCAGTGTTTGAAATCAGCAGCTGGATGGCTTCGTGCTGAAGAGGTCCCTGTTACTACAAAGGACAAAGGACTTCGCTCCAAGCATACTTGTTCTTAACAAGTACATTTCAAACACAGATTTGAGACAGAAGAACAATCTTTGTCCTTTTTCCAACACAGAGGCCTTCCAGGAGGCAGCCAGAGAACTTCACTTCCCCTCAGGAGCAGAGAAAGGTATGTTACCTACCCCAGGAAGTACACGAAGGAGCCAGAACGACAGGTCTTCGTCCCTGCCCAGTGCAAGAAGATACAAGTGAGACCGCACAAACGGACCGTGGCCAAATCACAGTAGGAAAGACTTGGCTGGGTGAGGGGTGGTGCTCAGTGCCCGCTCGCACAACCTCAGCAGAAAGCACTGCGCACTCCGAGTCACGTTGCTTTATTGGTTACTGAGCCACAATTCAGATATTGCCTTGGAGCCACCTCTAGAAGCAGGTTCTCTCATTTTCTCTCCTAACAGAACTGGTAGGACACCACCGGCTAGGTGGATAGTAAAAATAAAAATGTCTCTGTTCAAACTCGCAGCGTCCTGGGGAAGGTTTTGTAGTTTCCACTTGCAGTTTCCAAGGTACAGTAACAGACACACACCCTCTCACGTTAGCCGTCCGCATCGATCCTGTGAGCTGTCGGATGAGAACAACAAATGGCTACACACCACTTCTGCGGGACGAGACGCATCCTCGCTCAAACTGACCGCCTCACCAGGGACAGACAGGAACGTTTCTGGCTGCTCGTTAACTCCCAGACACCTCCAACACGCTTACAGAAGCTTTGTGAGCTGGATGTGCTTCTTAAAGTGGGCCGGGAAGCTGGTCTAAAGAGGCTGGTGCCCTTCAGCCAGCTCCCCAGACCTACGGGGTACCAGGAAAACCTGTCACCTGTAGATACCAGTTTCACAAAATTATTCTGCCAGGGAGAACGTTTTGGCAGGCAGATAAATGCAGATAAGGAAGCGATCTGGCCCAGGCCTCTAACTCGCCTTCCTACACTCAATTCGGTGCTCAAAGGGCAATCCGGCACGGCGAACTGCCCAGCCAGGACACCAGCACCTGCAGAGGCCTCTGCTTCCAACTCCAGCTAGAGGTATTAGGTTAGATGGTATAAGCAGCTGCAGTGGTGCTGCTGAGCTCTTTTTGGTCACGCTCCAGAAGCACAGCATGGTCAGTCCACTCCAGTAACCCCAGTTCCGAACCCCAGTTCTATGTGCTTTGCCACACGAGGACAAAGCAATCCTTTACTGGTTCCTGAAGGAAGAGCAGGGTGCTCCTTGTTACTTACATTGCTTTGGTATCCTAAGGGCCTCATTGTCAGCGGACATCACTTGGTGCAGAACTCCTCGGAACTGATAAAGCACTTTCAAACTCTTCTCCTCACCCACACAGGGGTCGTAGAAACCCGGCAGCCCAGCCTTGAACGAGAGAAGAACAGACTGAGCATCAGGGAATGGACCAAAACCAGTTATTAGTGCCAGATCAAGGTGTCATTAAGAAAAGGGAGTTTTATTGCCAATGAGGTGTGACAAGAAACTAAGGAATCACCTCCAGTGACAAGTTCTAACAGCAGAAAACATCAAATGAGGGGGTTGGGAAGTTTCTGGTGTACGCACTGTCCCACGCTGCAAATACAGAGATGCTGTTTCTGTGGCACTGGAAAGGTCCAGAGAAACAGAAGTTCCTGGAGGTTCATAACACTTGGTATGTAAACACCTCCTATAAATCGATCTAGAGTCACTCGCTTCAAGCACACTGGAGAGATCCCCTGGCGGGACAGTGCATGGTTCAAGCGACATCCCGAGTCACACGCTTGAGCCTGGGCTTTGCTGGAACAGCTACGTACCTTGGATGCCTCCGTAAGGATGAGTTTAGAGTCTTTCACCAAGCACTGCAGTGGCACAGTCACATCTATTACTTTCACCTTCTCATTCTTCCTGCTGTTGTCATTAACAAACTTTCCATACCAGGCGTTCACTACAATCAAACCTGCATTTCACAGGAAATCACAGATGTGATGAAAGGCTTCCCACCGACAGCTTGGCAGGCACTGACAAAAAGACCATCTCAGCACTTTCTCTTGCTTTCAATGATATTTAAATCCTCCTTGCCTGGGCCCGTGCTTCTCTGGACAGAAGAACATTTCTACCTGGGTGTTTGCTAGCAACCTTCAGCACCGGGACAGAATGACTTCACTGCCACGCTTATGTGGCAGTGCCAGCGGATGTCAGCTCACTTTGGAACATTCTCTTGGAAATGGCTAGCAAGCCTCAGAAATCAGATTTCCATTACGATCCGGGTGCAAATCACGTAAGCTAGAGACCAATGAAACCTAAACTTCAAACTTTTGCACAGATTTATACACACACCTCTCTCGTGGAGAGGTGAATCCAGACTATTGTCTTCAGCCTGTCGATTCACCTCACAGCGTGTCCCAAGAGAATATGCAGCGGATCCCTACCAAGCTCAGGCACCAGAAGCTGGATCATAATGGAACTTCCCCAGCGCATGTGCAACAGCAATTATGCTGTGCTTTGTTAGGAGTGGAAATGAAGAAATGAAACCTCGCATTTCCCCCCTCAACCACCCAGCCTTTGTATTGTTCCTTTCTCTCTCTAAATTGTGGAACAAGTAAATGATGTTGTAATCTTTACCCATTCTGGCTTCCTCTGCTTCAATTATCCTCCGGACAGACTCTTGCATTAACCGGACCTGTCACAACACAAGGGGCAAAGTAAAAAATCAGCAGCGTCAGACGGCGTGTCCAACAGAGAAACGCCCAGAGTGAGAACAGCTTCCCCTAACTGAGGAGGATTAGTTACGGGAAAAAAACTTACCGCAGCTTCAGCCTCCTGCTTCTTCTGAAGGATGTCGCTGGCTGTACTCTCCCTCTGCTTCTCCAGCTCCCTGGCATGAGGAATCAAGGTCACATCAGGTCTAGGCAGTGGGTGGGATTCAGCCGCGTGGCAGATGTTTACTTACCCACCCCAATTACAACTGGCCCCCAGCCCCACGCAAATGAGCTCGGGCTTAAGGTTCTTCCCCACCTTTCAAGATACTTTTGTAGGCTTCCAGAACGCAGTAGTATCAGTGCTGGAGATCCAGCCTTTGCACCAGGCTCCCCAAAGCACCTGAGTGGGACCTCCCAGCTCTGACTTTAAAGGTAGCCGTGTGAGCTCACCTCTCCTTTTGCGCCCTGAGGTAGGGTTTGATGATTAGCCTGTGCATGGCAAAGTAGATAACTAGAGGTCCCACGGTGGCATAGAACACAGCACTGGGAAGCAGCTGATCTGTTAGGTGGACAGGGAAGAAGTAGGTCTGGCTAGCCCTATTCAACCTGGAACAGAACCACAACAGTGACAGGTAAGAGGAAACACGGAGTTTAACGGGGTTAAGTAGAGTGAGCAGCAGTGTATGAACCAAGGGAGAGATCCCCGACGAGCTCAAAGAGAGGAGAATCCGATAAACTGAAAGAAGACAATGGTACGATAGACAGCTGACACCACCCAGAGCCAGACTTTTATGTCTCCTGTGATAGCACCTGACCATCCTGAGGTGGTTTTTTTTAACCTTAGGAGAATTTATTTGGTCATTAATTTCAGCAGGGAAAGGATCAGCCTCATCATAAAGAGGAAAGAAAATGCTTATAGAGAAGGTCTATGCTCACAACGCTGGCAGGTGCCTTCAAGGAAGGAGTATATTAATTTTTTTTCTGACACTATAGGATTTATTTTAAAAACCAGGAGTTTTCTTAGGACAGAGGCTTTCTTCACAGTTTCTGCAGCCTGGCACGACCTCTGCTGGCACCAGTTAAAAATGCACCACAGTAGAGGAACCCTTAAAGAGTTCTGCCCCTCTTTGTGAACTGCACCTGATTAATAGCATAATCACCTAGATTAGTTAATAATTCACTAATTCAAGTATATCCTTGTGGACCGTGTTACAAAAACGGAATGCAATTACATCAATTTCTACTAATAATATTTTCAGAACTCTCCATCCGCTCACTCTAATGCTCCCCACCTTACTTTAAGCCGCGTTTTCTGCGTATTTTGATGCCCACACAGACACGCTAATCCTGACAGACGTGGTTCCAACTCAGAGTAACACCAGCAGAAGGCACATACTGCTGTCACGGGCACCACGGCTGCTAAAGGCGAGGGCAGCCGCAGCCTTTCATAGTGACCTATCAATACCCCTGTATCGCCCTATGATTGAGACCTTCCCACCCGGCTACTGGAAACAGAATAATGCGGGTTTTGGTCAGCCTCTGCAGTCTAGAGTTGTAATCTTGAACTGACTTGATTTTCAAAGACACTCCTTGGGGAACACCAACGCTGACGGTGGCTCCTAAAATGCTGTGTCTGGAAATCTTCCTCTCTGCTCCGTACTCGACTATGGTCCCAAAGAAACCCGCCCTGCAATGACAGAACCAAAAACTGGTAAGACAGGGAAGACTCTTGAATCTCTCCATACTGAATCCTATAATTCCCCAACAAGTAAAACATGGAAATACATCTGTGTGCAGCAGATGTTGGCTCCTGGATGATTCACTGTCTATTTACAAGATGAGATTAGCCTTCTCAGCTTGTAAAGTAGTGACGAGAGTACAAGAACTTCTGGCTTGCTTATTGGTGATGATATAGAGATACCACTCACAAGTCTCTTAAGTTCCACTTATCTGAAGAAGCAAACAGAGCTAAGCCTCCCAGACATCCCCTTCAGCATTTACTAGATTTAATTAATGAAACACAGATTCCCAAAGGCCACAGAAGCATTTGATGTATAGAACCTGGAGGCCTACAGCAGCAGGAGAGGACAGATTCTTCAAGCCACGAGCAATATGAACTTCCTCTTGCACACTTACTTGAGAGAACCTTTCACTCGTGTTTGATCCTCATCCTGAAACTTATGCTGATAACTGACCATCATGAAAGAATGGGGGATTCCCAGCTGAAATACAAGAGACACAAATGTATGAAAACACACCCTTGGCCACCACCGAACGTTCCCCCAAGTTTCCTTTCTCATCCTTTAAGTGGCACAGAAAATACAGCCATGCTTGCCACTCCCTTGTCAACAGCCAGCAAGTCTGCAGCCTGTGTTGTCCATCCTGACCCTAATCTGAGCTGATCCACATTAGATATGACAGTGCCGGGTCCAAAGGGTTGTGCTACCCACATTACATGTTCCCACGAGACAGAACCAACCGCTCTGTTATCCTCTCATCTCAAAACACTGCTGGGACAGAAAGCTGAGGCACTTCTCTCCCACGGGGTGGTATCTCCGTCCCCTGCAGGACTCTCACCTGTAACGCCATGGTGAAATGGCTGGTTTTTGTATCCCGGACAATACTGGTGTTCATGGCTGACTGGATACCCCACCGCCACTGCAAGTACCCCATCGTGTTCTTGTCGAGGTTGCGGGCCAGGACCGTGGTGAGGCCTGGGCGGACCCCGCGGGACGAAAACTGCAGGGCACAGTTTGTAGTGATGAAACTAGGAGAAATAAGGAAAAACTCATTACTGAAAAAACACCAGCTCCCAGATGGCCTCAAATTCCCTCTGTCCCAGGAGCCTTGCTGAATGTGCAGCAACTATCCTGCAAAGAGCATGATGCCTGAGGGTTCCAGGAAAAACTCAAAGATAATTTAGACTGTACTGACCACAGCATGGGCCAGAAGAGCAGGCTCAGGCTCTGGTTTATTGGGCTGTGCCCCAGCACTGCAGCCCACGCAGCAGTGACCTGTCAGCCTTTACCCTTCCGCCCTGGGCACACAAAGTCCTGATGTTCTGGAGAGGCAGCGAAGTTGGCTGCTGAAGATAGAGCCCTGCTATTTAATAATCCTGAAGCATCAGCTCCAAAACCAGTATTAAAGGAGTTTACAGGGACGGAACAAGATTCCCGTGTAAGCACCGAGGAATTGCATATTTACTGAATGAGAAAATATAAAAAGCAGCAAGTCCACACCAGCACCTACGATGCTCTAACACACAGCTTCAATCACAATCCTTACCGTGTATTCTCCTTTGCAACTCGAGACCTCTATTCATTTGTAAACAGACACCACACTAGTGGCAAATTTGGTGTTATTTCCCTAAGATATGACATATCATCTTCTCTTTTGCTGTTTGAGACTCCATCTCACATATAGAGGCCTCAAAAGAGCTCCCTAATTTTTTGTTCTGCTCCCAGAGCAAACTTCTGCTGCTCTGACTGTGAGATCACACCTCAAGTGTCACAAATTCATGACAAGATGAAATAAAAATCTAAGGATGTGGAACACAGGCCTTCCTTAAACTGGAAGTATGAAAATGGAGGACAACGACACGCAAAAAGAATACGAGCATTTTGATCAGTACTAAAGCACAACATTAAGTCTAAAGAAGAAGTATCTTTTTTTGTAGGATAGGAAACAAATCCATACTTAACAGGGAAGAGGATTCAAGCTGTTTAGTTCCTTAGTGTGGAATATTAACCATTAGACAATTTTCTAATATTTACCATCTTGGTGTAAGATTACGGAATATCTTCAGACCGAAGAGAGGTCCCTGAAGGTCTCCTGCTCCAAACTCCAACTGTTGAAATACACAATGCCAAATTGTTAGAAGAAAACATCTTTTACAACAGCGACCAACTACTTGACAAGCGTCACTGACATCACAAGCATTTTACACATCTGAGTAACATTTACCACCGATCTCAGCATCCTCTTTTCCGCCAGCTTTGCATTCAGAATAAGAGCTGTCTCACTGAGCAGGGGTCTCATGAGTAAAACAAAGCCAGTTTCATAGTGCTACAGGCTGCTACCGCTGGCACCTGCTCTGGCTGCTGCAGTGGAAGTGGGGAGAGCACCTCCATCGCAGCCTCGCAACAGCACACACCAAGGCTTGGCTGCTGCTCGCTGAGGGCAAGGGTCCTTCTCAGGACAGCCCCCCCGTCATGTTGTCAGCAGTTCTGCTGCTGCAGCATCTCAGCGCCTGCAAAACGCTCCTGACGCTTCATCCACTCGTCTGGGTGACTTCCAGGGCTGCTATTCAACGTTCATTCGGTGCTGCACAGTCTCGTTAATGGAAGCAGTTCTTAAACCTGATGCTTTCCACGACAAAACCTGCAAAAGCAGTTCCTACTACATCTGTACGTCCCAAGTAAGTTTATTATGTGGGTTTTTAAAAACTTTTTTAGTCAACTGCCCCATGACAATATCCATAAGCTCCTGTATTACCAATACTACAAAATCCTGATGGAAAAACAAATGCCTCCAGTCTACAGAGTTTTTGAAGCGAAGCCAAACTATCACGTTGCCCTAAGGTGTATGCTCAAAGTGTCGGAAAGCACCCGAGAGCTTTCAGACAGTGACATTCGAAAGGCTAAAGACAACAGGTATCAATTCTGCCAGCAAAAGTGGAGTCCAAAATGCAAGGCGAAATGGAAAGGGGGGAAAATTAAGAAAATACAAGGTTTGTGTCTTCCCTTTTCCTCAAATTCCTTTTTCTACATCCTGTAAAATGAGTGATGAAACAGAGCTGAAGTTCCCTAAAGAAAACGAACACTAGGTAATAACCCAATCAGCCAGAAAGAGAGAAAGAGACTGGGTATAAAACCACATAACAGCTACTTCTCTTACCTCTCCCCATCCCTTGGCAGATGTGACTCGTCTCAGAGCAAGGTTAATCGATCCACCTCCATTCCCATTCTGGGTGGAAAGGTTACCAGACAGTATTGCTGTGTCCGTGGCAGTCAGTGGTGCCTGAAAAATTAATATCTCGTTACCAATTACCCTGATCCCAATTCACACATTTAATGCATATTCCCCAAGGACACAATGACAGCGGAGAGCGTAAGTGCAGCGAGACAGGGGAGACTCCAGCTGACTCCTTGCCACCCACTAAGCCCAGGTGTTTGCACCAGAGATGGCCACATTTGCTCTAAATTTTGTAGTCAAAGATCAAGCATGGCAAAAAGTGCGATACCAGACATTTGTGACACCTTTAACACAGCACCTCGAAGTCCTGACCTTGAGCTGCAAACCCTTCTAGTCTCATTAGCAGACTGAATTTCTCCAACTCGCTGGCACAGAGGAAACACTCCCCCTTCTTCTCCTTACCCACACCCTCAAAACTGGGCTCTGTTCATTTTCACACACTAAATACTCCACGTTCAGCGAGATACCCACTCTCAGCCACAACTGGGCACCGTGGCCTACAAACCAGTCACACAAGCACGTGCTGTATGGTCAACTGGCAGTCCTGCTGGAACGGCGCTTCCCCTCCCACCCACGCTGGTAACTGCATCCTTCCACAACCTGCGTGACCTCCCGCGAGCAGTGTCTCGTTTTTCGGCGGCGTTGGGCGGCAGTGCCTCGCCTGCCCAGGCCCTGCTCCACGCCGGCAGCAGCCCCTGCCCTCCTCACCTCGATGGACTGTGATATGTGCATCTTGTTTATCTCAATGTGGGGAAAGCTGCTCCCAGGCACGTCTTCGTATTCTTCGTCGTAACGATCAAAGAGGTCGGTGGCGTCTATTCCAACGCTAATTGTTCCCTAAGGAATGACAAGTGAAACAAACACACTGACAAGCATCCAACACGCGCAGGCCAAATGGCCAAACCATCCTTGTATACGATTAATATTTTTTTTTGCAGTTTTCCTTTGTTCTGCAGTTACCTTTCCCCTCTAAAATGAATTTCTTACACACTCGAAGACAAACAAAACGGAGCCATTACAATACTCGGAACCAGCAATACAAATCGTAACATAAACTGGCTGAAAGACAGCAGGAACGCAGCTTGCAATGCTAGCAGGGAACTGTTCTCTCGTGACACGTGCAGAAGTAGGTAGAACACTTTTACACAGCAGGTTTCTCCTTCCTCCACAACTGACTCTGCTCTGTCAGCATTTTAAGAGTTGAAATAATCCATTTTAGAAATTTATTTTCTTCAGCAGAACTCCCCTAAATGCTTTCCCCTTCTAAGCCATCTGAAACACTTCATTTTGAGCTGCATCGTTCACCTGCAGTTTACTTCACTAGTCACTAATTTTGTTTTCTTTTTCCTAGTTTATATCTTGTAATCAGAAGAAAAGCTTGACATAGACTTCTAGCAAGTGGCATTTCCTTTCTCAGACCATTGAAAAGCTTCTCCTACAAAAACTAGGCCACAGTTAAACAGTCTAGCTACCTGCTGCTGTGCTCACCGAGTCTAACTGCAGGAGTGGGTTTATTTGAAAACGGCACGATCAGACCCTTGCCTGGGTCACATAACTGCAAGAGGCTTTGGAAACCTTTCCTGTAGACCTATCCCACAGCATTCCAGCTCATAGAAAATGTACCAGCCGCAATAAAAAACCCCTCAGTGCCCAAGCACGGAATAAACTCTGAGCAATTTGCATAAAGAAACCCAATAGCTGGTTAGGTACAAAACCCACTCACACAGAGTTCAAGTATGGATGGAAAACATGATTATTTCCGTCTGAGCGAGCACTTTTCCTTGCTCACTCTAATCAAATGCTGAACCATAAATATAGAAAGAACTGCAGAGTCTGACAGGACTCAAAACTTCTCTCTGGTTTGGCTCCCAACCGTTTATTTGCTGGGGAGATTCTCGACCTCTTCTCAATGTTTATTTTCTAAAACACAGCAAAACCTGGACAATAACACAGGAGGGTGTGATTACTTCCAGGAGAACTCTGGCCCAAACTGTTTACAAATTACTGCTGGCAGGCAGGCGAATTTCAAAGCAGTTGCCCTCATCCTTCTGTTTGTGGCAGCACCAAGGACAAGCTCCTGCCCTTCATGCAGAAGATGACTTTTCAGGAACCATCTGCAAAGTCCCCTCCAGGGGACCTGCTCTCCAGACACTACGGCTTTCAGCCATCCCTTACGTTGTGCCGTTCCTTGAAATGAAGCCAAAATAGGAGCGAAGTGAGGCCAAACCTCCAGAGGCGCTGGAAGCGGGACAGCCCCGCGCTGCTCTCCAGCCCTCTGGGAAGACACGGAGAACAGCCAAAGAGAAACCAAAAGTGTCGGCTCCACTCGAGGAAATTCCGGTCGATGCTCTGCAGAGTGGCCAACCACAAGTGACCAAATACAGGTGAGCATTTATTTTAAGAAGAGAGAACTATTTTGCAGTTTTCCCTGATGCTCTTCAAGGAAGCGCAAAACCCACGATCCTTCCTGACAGAGGCAGGGTGGAAAGAAAGGTTTTCCATGTGGAGTACCACATTCAGCGCTGAACCTTTCCCAGGCTGTAGTTTAAAATTCCAAGTTAAACATTTTTACATGAGGGATATCACGCTGAGCAGTAAGCACGCTGAATCTGAACGGTAAAAGATAGAAAATTGAGTCTCCTCAACTCAGGCCAGAATATAAGCAGCAGTAAAGCTTTCTCAAGAATTTGCACTAAAAAGCCATTTTGCTATACTATGTTTATTTGTACTGCAACGCTTGGACCCTTTGTAAAGATGCACCAAGGTCCACACACGTTCTGAAAGTCATTGCGCATCCGTTCTTTCAATCGTACTCCAAATCTTATTATTTCCTGTTTCACATCTATTAAATTTTAGAACAAATACCCCTCCCAGTGAACACAGGGAAACACCTGAACCTCTCCACGACGACTCACAAGAGCCGCTCAGAGGATCCCTCCCCTGCAGATCTCTTCAGCAAAGCGAGTGGTGGGCTCCATGTGGACATTCCACCTCCTGCCAAGCAGACGAAGTCACCCTCGGAGGTCCAGAGATCCTGGCAGGGAAACTGGCTCAGGCACAAGCAGGGGAAAAGCAGCAGATGGTGACGTTAAAAATATTCCCAGTGAACGACAGCGCCCCTGTGTCACCAGATAACGGAGAGGGGTCCACTGCCGCTCGCAGCTCCCCGGCAGCCACCTGCTCCGAGCACTGGGAATGACAAAGCCCTCCCCAAAGGAAGGGAAAAAGGGAAAAAGCTGCGAAGCTCCGCTCAGAGCTCGGCAACGCGCTGCTGCGGAGCGCACCAGCTCAGCGGGGCAGTTCTGACTACAGAACCATCAGAGCTGCTGTCTGGCAGCCTCTAAATTCACCTTTATTTGCCATCCTGTGAATACAAAACAGACTTTCCTAATGGAATTAAGGGGTGTGCCAGAGAAGAATATACCACCTCCTCGCCTCGTTTCTTAGGGATTTACTGTCTGGAAGGTGACATATGGAAGCTGTGCCAGACTAAGTCTTGAGGGACCTGCATTTCTTAGATTTTGACCTTCCGCAGCAGGACAATAATGGGGTTTAATTTCTCCTAACAGGAAGCAGTTCTTCTCAAATCAAGTAATGAACTTTTCAGCCCTTCTGCACATCTTTGAAAGCACAAACAAAGCTCTAAAAGCAAATAATAGACTCAATTCAAAACCTGCCAAATCACCTACATCTGGTTATTGCTCAATATTTCTGGTTAAAATGCTTTCTTTTGCTGGGACTGTTTTATAGAACTGACAAAATGTTGGAAATTTTAAAATAACTTGTGTTCGTGTATGAAATGATCACAGCTGCGCTACCCAATTCCGCAGGAACACTGTCTGGAGAGACATTTTTATAGGCTGCCAGTCAGCAAGTGCTGTAAACACCCAGATGGCTAATTTTATCCCAGGACACAGAGGCTGAGGCTCACCGTGCAGCTCAGCTTTTTACTGCTCACAGCCACAGCCAGGCGCCCAGATAAAATGTCAAATTCCTGAAGTCACAGAGAAGCATGAGGTGGAGAGAACCAAGCCCTGATCCCAACCACCCTCATCTCTGGCAGAGACAGTTTGACCGGCCTGTGTTGTGGCAGCCAGAAATCCCTTCCTGCCTGGAATAACGCTGTCAGCAGATATTCACCTAACGCCTTATGCTTATTTACCCTCCAGTACAATTTGTATCAGTTGATTTGCTTTAAGGCCAGCGCAGACCCAAAGTCCGTGCCATCTCTAAACATTACAGGCCTCCTCAGATGGACCTTTTTCTGAGACAGTCCCAAGCGTGACTGTACTCACACTTCTGTCTGCTCAGAAAACACTGGGATTTTAAACTGCTGCCCATGAGAAAACAGCAACCTTCCAAACCAACAGTAGCAATAGTTAATCAACTGGTAGTTTGTGTCTTGGGTTATGCCAGTGATGCTGCAACACTTCAGGAACCCACGCATGAACACCATGACACAGGAAACCTCCTCTTTCCAAGCCACCTGTGCTTCAGGATGCAGGCTCGGTGTGGACTGCAAGCCTCCAGTGAGAGCTCCAGGGACACCTGGTTTTCCATTTATAAATAAAAGGATTTATAAGCGTTTATAAATAAACCAAAAATTGATGTCTTGTTACAGTTTGTATCTTCACGACTGAGAAAGTTTGTCTACATAAATAGCTGCATTATTACCTTTGGGTAGACAGGGGAAAATTAAGGTTCCCCACCCACCACGGACCATTCCTATACTGTGTGGAAGAAAAAGATTTCCAACACATTTCAAAAAACAAGTACAAAATGGTTTCTGATAATTTAAGAAAAATAAAAACAAGAAAGACACAGATCCAGGTAAACCAAAGCATGAATACATTTGATGAGTGTAGATGCAGCTCTTGGATATTGTTAATCACTGCATGAGAACTACGATTTTTGTGATTTAACAAGCTGTGAAGACCCAGCCAGTGACAATCCTGACAAACCCTGGCTTTGCCCGGCGTGTGTACTTACCACACCAAGAGCCAGCACGGCCGTTAGCACCCTGAACTGTTGGAGTGCTCTAGTTGCAGCAGGGGACACAGGAAGCAGAGGTTAACTGTCATTTCCACCCTTCCCTGCCATCCCAATGCTACCACGAGAACATCATTCTCGACACAGCTTTCTTGATCGCCTCTGAGCAGCCAAAACTCAGCTGCGAGGCAGGTCACTTAATGTCAGTTTATGGCTGCTCAAACAGCCCGAGACAGGAACGGAATACTAGACGATTCTCATCCCAAGAGTGCGATCGAGCTTTCCCGGCACGGGCACAAACTGTGAGACTGGCAAGTCCCCAGCCCTGCTCAGGTTCATTCTGCTCACTGCGCGGCTGCCAGAGGAGTGCTGCTGCCCAGCTGGGCTGGTTGGCCTCGCATTTTTCATTGGTTTCAAAGCTGTGTTTGAATATCTCCTCGCACTGTTGTGACACTACAGCGGTGTCAAAGGGAAAAACCTGTCAGGGAACTGCAGGGAGTCTCATCGTATTTGGAATGCTTGGAAAGAAATCATAAACATTTCGGTGTTAGGTCTGTTTTCTGGAAATTGCTGAGAGGTATTTTGCTCCTATGTCTTTCAACAAAGAAAAGAAAATACCTTTCATAGAGGATTACCGTTCAAAGAATTAGCTGCTTTCCCTACATTGTCCAGAGAAACATATTCAACAAACAAAAAGTAACTCACAAAGCGTGGATACCTAAGGGGCTATTTACTGTAGCCCCTCATCCAAGCTCATCACTCTGCATATTTGTAATAATTTATGGATTCACTCTTGAGACTCAAAGTCTTCGCTCACCTTTGGATTAGTTCGCTGCTGAAGTCGTCTTTCTTCCCTCTCCCTCTGCAAACGCTCAAATTCTTCCCTAATTTCAGCTGGAGTTCTCTTCCTTTCCACAACCTGCTCAAAAAGAAATAAAAACCAAAACGTGAGCAGGAGGAGGATGTCCGGGGCACTGCACTGCTGACGGGGCAGCCCCGCTGACCCGGGCTGCTCTAACGCATTGTCCCTGTGGCTGCTGCAAGTCGCCCTGCACAAATTTCAATACTTGGAGCTGGGAAGGAAACACTTGGGCTGGATCAAATGGCAGGCGTGAGAGAAAACCCCATGCTTTGAGAGAAGTGAAAATGGTCTTGTTATTTCTATTCCCTTGACAAAACCAGGGCAAATAGCTTTCAGAATGCAAGTACAAGATACTGCAGCCATTACCAACAGCTACCCATTAACTCCTCTACTGGGTGCAGGCACAAAAATAAAAACGACTGAAAGCGCCTGGCCTGAGGTAAACTGAGTTTTGCCATTTTAGGCGACGCTGATTCACATCTGTTTACCTTACACAGCTTGGGGAATGAGGATTTTAAATGGGCATAGTTCTAGATATGCACAGAGTATTGGATTTGGCTTTTCAAAATAGGCTCAAGCCTGCCACAAGCAGCTCAAAAATGTCCATTACACACTGCCACTGCTCCTCAGCTCTTGTTACTAACTCCAAACTCGACCTCCAGATTGACCTGCCCAATACAACCTCTCCGCAGCAAATGTAGCGCAATCAGCTAAGGCTGGCGGGGGCTAGTGAGGGCACTGAACAGCAGGAAAGCCACAAATTGACCAGTTGTCTTTCAAAGCCCATAAAAAACAAATAAAAGCAAATAAAACCCAGCCCCCAAAAGAAAAAGTAATTTCCGACTCGGAGGCTAGCTGAGGCTGAAAAACGTTTCAGATTGAAAATACGAGACTAGATGGAAAATAACGATGCATTTGTCTCAGACAAAGATGTTGCTTGTCATGGTAATATCCTATTAGGGAACTCTGAATGTCAGGTTTATTGTTCTCTCCTCAAGTGAAAAATGAAAGTATTCTTTGAAAATCCATCACGGTGTCTCGGTGGAGACAGAAACAACTAAACAAGGATGCCTTCAAACAAACAGGCATTTATTACCACCAAGGCGTCAGTGCAGCTTGATACAACAAGAATGTCGGATAAAGGTGGGTCGAGTCAATTCCACTGGCCATAGGTGCTAAATTTCTCTCACCTCCCATCCTTCCATTTCCAGGCCTCTCCTCCCATATATGTCATAGATGGCTCTGGTCTGCGGATCACTAAGCACTGCAAGTTAAAATCAGAAGAGAGGAGAGAATTCAGTTTGTGGTCTTCTCCTCTCACTTCAGACCAACACACCAGTGTCTTTTGGAATTCAAGCACAGATCCTGAAACATGTCATTCTACAGTTGCATCCAATTTTTACATTAACTCCCTTTAATGTTTCCACACACTATGGTAACAGGACCCACTGACATCCCCCCCCAACAAAGTCCTTTATTTTTTTCCTTTAATTTTAAAATCCAAAAGTGTAAAGAACACAGAAGAGGCATGAGGAGTACTAAATATGCAACAGGGGGTTTAATATTGATTTCTTTGCCGGCAGGGTGGGGATTATTCACAATTCAGCAATAGCACTCCCTGGACGCTTTCTGGGGAGGAATGACACCCACCTCTGTCCAGCTGTCAAAGCTCCTTCGTGCTACGCTCCCTGCCTTCCATCTCCTCACTGTCCCTGTCCACTGATCCCTTCCCACCCAGTCCAGACACGTGGGACATGCCAAGCACCAAAAAAGCCATTTCCATGAGGCAGATCATGCCTGGCCAAACATCAGCTTCGGGGGAATGACAAAAACACACAGAGAATGTGAATCTCCCCAAGAGTCAATGGAGAAAATAAAATACACCAGGACACTGCAGAACAGTTACTTTGGAAAAAGACTGCAGAGAATGAAGACGACTCTTTAAAAACTGCAGCATATTGAAATAGTATCCCTCCTGCCACAGCCTTCCTTAAAAAACAGAATATTAAAATTCAAAATCAGGGTTCCGAGACCAGCTTTGTCATTATCATGTATTTCTTTTGACTGTGGAGGAACTTCAGGGAGCTGGGTGTGTATATGAAGGCAAAAAGAGGCTTACAGTAGTAATTGAGCTTTGATCTGAACTACATAAAGATTATCAAACTTGCTAAATGTCACAGGCAGATACTATTTTTTATACATTCCGATAAAATAAATCTTTTGTTGCGTGACATTTAGAGATGGAAGAGGAGAGGGTGGTTTATTTTCAAGATATCGACATTTTTTGCTTGTAAATTACTACATTTGGTACTAATGGAGCCGTAATTAGATACACGTCACAACGCAGAGCCGGCAATTCAAAGGGAAAGCTGACCTTAATGACAGATCTACTCACCACCTGAAAATGAAATTACTGAAGCATCCTGAGTTTTGATTCCCCTGTCATCGCTTTAGTTTCTCTTTAGGCAATAGGACTGGGCACCATTTTTTTAGTGCAGAAGATTCCTACCAGCCTCTAACCCACCTGCCTTCCAGGTGCCTCTTACTGCACTCGCAAAACGCTGCCTTGGGCCTCAGGTACACGCTGTATACCGGTGCTGACACCAGGGTTAAAGTAAACGCCAGCTTAATTCAGAATATTTTTGCTGGGCTTTGGCATCCTTGGATGAGAAAAAACCTCTAAATACTGTGAACCTCGAACCACTATGATTGTCCTTATCTCAGTCTTAGCGTTTGGCAGAACATGCTGAAAAACAGCGGCGATTGTGATCGGGTGGTAGAGAACAGAAACTCAGGATGTGTGAGTTCAAAATAAAAATATGATATTGTCTTTCTGTTTAAAGCTTTTCAAGTCATCAGTCTCTCATGGGAGAGTCTTTTCAGAAGTTTGGGAAGCGGTGAAAAGATTATTTACGACATGCAGGAAATCAGACAGAGACTTCACATCTCGTTCTTTGCGGAATTTATAACGCGTTGCTCCTCTGATGTACGGGACAGAAGCAGGCAACAAAGTATCAGCAAACTTAATTATTATTTTGTAGTAATACATATCTGCGAAAAGGAGGAAGACGCTGCCCTCCTGGAAAACCCCCGAAAATGGTTTCTGCAAACCCGAGACTCCCGCTGACCTTCATAAGCCTGGTGGACAAGGTTAAAGAGCCGCTCGGCCTGTGACTTGAGCTCTGGGTCTCTGTGCTTGTCTGGGTGGTACAGCATACACAGCCGGCGGTACGCAGCTTTCAGCTCTTCCTGAGAAGCCTGAGAAAAGCAGCAAAAATGAATTAACGTACAACCAATGGCACTTCAAAACGCCCATTCTCAGTATCGGCCCTAAAGGAGAAGTCCATCACTGTTCCATTGTGCCACTTTCACTTATGCAAAATCAAGAATGGAGTTTTGTTTCATAGTGTAAATTAATAAAATCTTCAATTCTGCACACCAGTATTTTCCATCTTATTTATAGCAACAGCAACAGCTCATCAGCATACAACTAGGTATAAAAAGTTCAGTAAAAACCCACAACACCCAAGCCATCTGTGTCCATAACCTATTTTTATTAGCCAACAACTGTCCCCTCAGTTCAATGCAGAAGAGCAAGAAAAAAATAAAGTCCCCTCGGAACGCAACCACTTAAATCCAGAGATGTATGCCAAATTCTACTCGGATTCCAATCTCAAACCCTCGACTGCTGTAACTATCAATAACTGCTGACGTTCCACAGTGGTGCTGCCGGCACCTCCTGCGCAGGCAGAGCTCTCAGGAAGCGCATCCTCTGCCCCCCAAACACGCTCACCCCACTAAGTGGGTAGCCAGGAGAACCCTGTGTCGCCAAACGCATCAAGGGGGAAAAAAAAATTAAAAAAAAAAAATCCTTGTTCTTTACCACAACCACTCCAGAACGTCAGAGGCGCCTGGCCCCGCTCTAGAGACATGTGGTGGAAACACATTTCAGTGGCTCTTTTAGAATCAGTGGAGTAACCCCCGCTCCATCCATTACCGTCTCCCAGGGGACAACCGCACAGAACTAGGAGGGTTTGACTCCAGAATCCTGGTGCCTTCCCCCTTCTCATCTCCTGCCAGCACCAGTCCTTCCACTGCAGCAGCAGTCTCTGCTCCTCAGGGTCCAGGTAACACCTATTCAGAAGTGCAGTTGCCAGAATCTACCAGAACTTCCCCAAAGGTACAAGCAGCACTTGCAGCTTCACAGAGCTCCCAACTGGCCCCTTGCAAAACTGCCCAGGCAGGAATCAGCTCCCGAGGCACGGGAAGTAGGACAGCACGTCTCTGCACCCGGAGAAATACGCAGAGTAAAGTAACCAAAACAACCAAACAGGTCCTTGCCAGCCTCCACCAAGCAAACACCATCCTTTAATCACAGGAATACAGCACCAGTGAGAGAGAAGGGCACATCCCGAACAGTTTCTGAGCTTTCACTGTGGAACGAAAGGCCAGAAAAGTTCATTTCTTAAAGTAACACCTTTTTTGCAACTCACGGTAAGGAACGGCTGGATTTTCATCGAAGAAATGCATTCAATTTGTGTAGCAAAGTCAGAAATCCATTCAGTTTTGAGGACATCTTAATGTTTCCTCTGCAGGTTTGTACTGTTTCATGTGAATGTTTCTAAATGATAGAGCAAACAAGGACCTGCCGCATTTGCTGGCCCCAAGACAGTAAAGGCAGCCGCAGATTAGCTCATTTCTTTTTACTACCTTCTGCTTCCTCAGACATCAAATATAAATTTGACTGAGAAGGCAGGGGAATATATAGGTCTAAAATGGCATTCTTTAATCAAATTAATGATAAATGGTTTGATGTGCTCTTGATTATATAATAGAAAAGAGGAGTTTCGTTTTTCACAAATGCCCTGGTCAATAAAAAGTTAGATTGGGCCTTTCATCATTGAACAGCTCGGGTCACTGGTTCAATATTTCATAAGCAATAGCCTCTTAGAAACCGCTACAGCAATGCTGACATCATTTCAAATCGCAATGAAGTACATAAGTCAGTAACAATCAGGTGTAAGTTACGTTTCTATTACCAAAATGCCAGGCAAAATTAAACAGTGTCCCATCTCCTTACATGGGCTTTAGCCAGCTTCACTGAATGTCTCAAACGTGCCGTGAGATGCGGAGTGGACTGAAATCTAGAAAAGATTAAACATTTAGGCACATGCGCAGACAAGCGTCACTGCTCGGCAGGCTCACTCCCCATCAGGGCTGCAGAGTTCAGCGGTTAACTATTATTTTAAGCTCAGCCACCACATCGCGCAAAGTTAGCTCAGCACGCAGAAATGTGAGCTCACTGCACGCCACTGCACAGCAGCACAGTACCACTGAATTTACTTAGCCAGGAGTAATTAACAAAGCAACTACTACTCTCCTTTGGAATTACTCCCTTTGAAGGCCATTTTAACCCGACTTCCAGCTCCCTGCTGTACCAAACCTGCATTTCCTGCTCCGGAGCAAAGAGTGGAAGCCCAGCTAAGTTAAGTATTAAGCCTTTGCTGTTAAGCAGCTGCAGCCCGTGTGCGGTTCCTGCCTCTCTTTTAACCTCTCCAGCCGCACACTCTGACATCAGGGAGGGTGAATGACAGCGGCTGTCAGGGAAAGCACGGCCACCAGCTTTTCACGAGACTCGGGCTGGACTCGTGCAGGCGTTCTTTCTAAGAGCACATTTTACTGCACAGCATCGTGGCGTCCTGCAGTTACTGCGACACAATTTTCCTTAAGATTGCCACAACTGAGACACAGGAGTTGGCCGCCGAGGCCACAAGCACTGACATGAACTCTGAAGAGAATTTTTTCAAAGCTACCACAGCGAAATGCGTCTAAGACTTGAACTCCTGTTACAGGCAGTAGCAGCAGTTCAGTACAAACCATCTTCTGCTCCAACTGTTAATGTTCTAGGCAGACCTGCTTGAATAATGATGTCTGTTTATCCACATACACATATATGTAGTGTATATTTATATACATATGTTGTATATATATCGCTATTGCATTTGAGGAAACAAACTACAGCACAGTTCATAGATTCAGATCTCTGGTGACTTGCCTCATTCTTTCTATAACAAATGTTGTTACCTCCCATTAAGTTCCAAACTGTTCTAGTGTAACAAGACTGTATGAATTAACACTAACCTGCTCTTAAATAGGCAAATAGAGAACTACGGATCCTGCTTTTCTGATGAGAGCTGTCTTGCACAAAATGCAGGTTTCCGAGCTGGAAACATTTGGAAAGTCTGCCCAGCACCGATTAAAACAAGAACGAAGACACAACAAGGAGATAAGTCTGTTATATATGTACACAGAGACAGGCCTGAGACCATCAGCCCTGAGAAAGAACAAATCAGCAGAATTCGCTACAAAACCCGCCTGTCCCACCGCCGCTCCCTGCGCTTCGGGCCGGGTTTCTGCAGCTCTGCTCCGGGGCAACGGGAGGACGCGCTGAGGCGGCCCCGGTCCCGGTCCCGCTCCCGCTCCCGGTCCCGGTCCCGCTCGCCAGGCCCCGCACCGGCCACGGCCCGGCCCGTCCTGCCCAGGCGGGCACCGGGGTCACGGCCCGCTCGGCCCAGCCCGGCCCCGCCGCTCCACCCCGTCCCGTCCGTCGGCAGCGCTCCGCCGCCCGTCCCGGCCCCGCCGCCGCCGCCAGACCCACCTCCCGCCGCACGTTGAGCAGCGAGTAATAGTCCTGGTTGTCCGGCACCTCCTCGCCCAAGGCCGCCGCCATCTTCCCGACCTCTCACCCCGCGCGGGAGCGGGCGCGCAGCGCGGCGCCCTTGGCTGCAGCGCCCCCTGATGGGCGGGCGGCCCCTGCGGCCCCGGCCCGGCGCCCTCAGGCGGCTCCGCCGGGCTCCGCCACGGCGCCGGCTGTGAGGGCGGCCAGCGGGCTGGGCCCCGAGTCTGTCCGCCGCGTTCCTCGGTAAGCGGGGGAGACCGCGGTGGTGCGTCCGGTCTGCGAGCTCTCCGGCCCCGCCGCGCCGGGAGGGTGACGCTGGGGCGGCCCCGGCCCCGGGAGGAGCGGCCGCGACCCGGGCCGGCGGCGGGAGCAGCGGGCCCGGGCGCTGCCTTTGCCCGGCGGAAGTGAAGGGCGGGATCGCTCCCGCGCCGCCGTCCTGCGAGCGGCTCTCCCGGCAGCCGAGGAGCGATGCGGTGTCGTGAGGTCGGACCCGCCGCCTTGCCCAGAGCGGGGAGGCGAGCAAGGGCTGAGCTGGGCCCGCCGGCGGGGAGCAGAGCCCGGCCAAACCTCCTCGTCTGGCAGCAGGAATCCCCAGCGGGTTCCGCACGGCCGCTGGAGCCGCCGCGGTTCCCGCCGCAGCCCCGGAGGTCGCGCTGGGTTGTCCTCCGAGGAGCTGCTGGCGGGTTAACCACGCAGCGAAATGGAAGGAAATGCCCCAAAAGCGTGGGGAGCGGGCAGAATTTTAGCCAAGGGGCTTCCCGGTCTGTTCTGTCACCCGCGCTGGGGGCCAGGCTCGGTGTTAACGCCAGGAGAAGGTGGCCAGGAAGAAAGGGCCCAGTGTGTCTGTGGAGCGGTGATAATCCCCCCTCAGTGGCTTTATGGGAGAAGAATGGTTATTGAATCTCTTCCCAGAAAATAGAATCTCTTTCTCTCTTCCAGAAGTTGCCAGCCCCTCCAGGATTCCCTCATGTTATATGAGAAAATTGATTTTTTTTTTATATGGGTGTGTGTTTAGTTTTATTTTGAATTTGGCTCATGTGACACAAAAGGAAGGCTTCCCTGACAATAAGTAATTCTAGAAGACACTGCAACTTGAAACTGTTTAATGTAAGAAAATATATAACCAAACTATTTTCCAAACATTTTATAACAATCCACTACACTGCTAATCTGGGAGCAAATCCTTGCCCAGTTCTACATCAGCAAAGTAATCTTTGTCACGATATTTTCGTGTAGTTTTCGGTCTTACGACCTGTGGGCCAGGTGGTTGTACGGAGGCGGCACCTAGGGTTTCAAGAAATACATTTGAAAGTTACTTGCAGGTAGTTTGAGCTTTGTTTCAAAACATGCACAATCAGACAAGCTCTTGGCTGTGTTTCGGAATGTCAGCTCTGGAAGGTGCCTTTGGAATGCAGAGCAGAAAGAGCAGATGCACAGGGAAGGAGGACGAGGCATGGCACAAAAGCAAAGCTCCCGAGTGCTACTGACAGAAGGCGGGGTTTTTTTCCCCCCTTCTTTTTAAAAAATAAGTTCCTCTTTATTTTATAACAGTCATTAAGTGAGAAAGAGACTTTGGAAAAGTGCATGGGACAGCAAGAGCGACAAGTGGGTTAAGAAAGGGCGTTTTAGACAATGCCACATTTCACATGGATCTGGGTTTCTAAACCCCTTCGAAAATTCCACCTTAGTGAAGAACTGAAGGCTGCAGAGCCACAAAAATGGACTAAAGGGTGCGGCAGACAGACAGCCAAATAATAAATATTTACATGAGCCTCAGTTCTCAACACTGACAATTATTTTATAGTAACCTCTGAACAATTAAGCCAAAGCCGTTCCTCACATTTATTTCACGAGGAAAATGTTTTCCTAATTGTCTCATTTTACACGCTTTCCCAAGAACTTACTGTTTCCAGCTCCCCTCGCTTTGAGGGCCAGGAGAGTACGAAGGTGTAAGACGCCCACTTGCCTGTTTCTTTGCTGCCGCTGCTTTCGGAGGCTTCGCTGCTTCCAGACGGAGCTTCTGGTCTGGTGCTCAGCCTTTCCTCGCTGCTAGCATGACTCTCTGGGGAAAAAAAAAAACCAAACAGTTGAAGACAAGTAACTGGACTGTTCTTTCCAGAAGCATAAAGTCATTTGATCCCACCTTGATAAACGCTCCCTGGAAAGAACTATGAAGAGTGAGTGGCTGTGGGCACAGTGTCCTCTGCCCACTGACACAGTAACGCAGCCTTGGCCCGTCCTTGCTTCACAAAAAGGACTCTCGGCTTGCAGCAAAGCAACTGCCTGTCGTCGTCTTGTTCCTGAAGCAGATTCTCTGCAAACTACACATAGTACTCGAGGCTGGGGTGAAAGGAGAGAGGATGCCTATCTTGACACAACGGTGTCTACGCTGCGTGTAGCTCTGCCGTTAAAACAGATCAACTTACCTAGGTCTTGATGTATCTCCAGAGCCATTAAACAGCTTCCAATCAATACAGACATGTTACAAACTTTAAAAATGCCACTGATTATATTCACTTTATTGAAACTCAGGCTATACTTTAAAGTTGTTTATGTTGCTAGTGTAAACAATAACCATATAGAAAATGAGTCTGAGGTATAATACCACAGGTTCTACGTTTCCTCAGCATCTGACCACAAAAAGGAGATTTTGCCAACTCTCTCTCTTTCCCAAAATTGTTTGTGTTTTTTCTTTTCGGGTAACATTTTTTAAAGTTTAAATCAATCAATTGTTCATTTGATATAGGAACCTATGGCAACATGTTCATTAATTATGACAAAGTGCACTGGAAAAACCATAACGAGCAAGTACCCTATAGTAATACTCGAAAGCCAGAGCTTTGTCGCCTTGAGCATCAAGTAAATTCCCGATCTTTGCAAGTACACGTCTGTCATTTGGTACAATACGGATCACCCGCTGGAGCCACCGTATGGCGCACTTGGCATTTCCCAGATTCTCGTATCTGAGTTTTCTTTAGTCAAGGACTGATGATGACACTTTGATTACACTGGAATTCCTCCTGCTTTACAGAATGGAATCCAGATGCTGGACAGATATACCCGGCACTGGAGTCTAGCTTCATACACTGGCATTTTTTAAGTTGGTTTTTTTTAAAGTCAATTTTCATCATTTCATTTGTATCAGAGAGGCCTTTTGTTACACTGAAGAAATCTGTTTCCTTGGCCTCCACGCACGTGGCCTTTGCTTGGCTTGGCTTTGTTCTCATTAAACTGCCTTTGTCTTGACCCACAAGGTCTTTTTTCCCCCATATTCTCTTCCTTCCCTTGCCCTGCTGATGCAGGGGGTGCGAGAGTAGCTTAGTGGGCAGCTGGTGCTCAGCTAAGGTTAAGCCACCCCAAACTGCTGTCCTCCAGAACAGATTTTGGCCCCCAGTGAGATTTTTCTGCTGGGTGTCTAAGCAGCCCAGCACAGACACTGGGCAGTTCTGGTCCAGAGAAGTGGGGCAGCTTTAGCTGCAGCGTGCCCAGCGTGCTCTCTTCACTCACCCGAGAGGCACAAGGGCTCAGATCTCTGCAGCACCGTGAGCTGCAGCTGCTGCCCAACGTGCTTTTGCAGTTTTTTCTGCACCTGGCCTTTCCTGGGAGAGGCTTGTGAGTACTTGTGGAAAGCAGTTTTACATAGCAGTGGAGCAGAGAAATTCTCCTGCAGGTGGGAACTGGGAGTTGTAGGGCTATTTATGCTGTTTGTAAAGGCCCTATGCAAGGAGTAGAGATCACGGCCCTTTTGTGGGGCTGGAGGTTACTTATTTTACTGACTGAAATGTATTTTTTAATCACCTTCACTATTCTTAAGTGTAGTACAGCAACTGGCACCTGTTCTGCCTTGAGGACTCTCTGGGGAAAAAAAAACCCAAAAAGTTGAAGACAAGTAACTGGACTGTTCTTTCCAGAAGCATAAAGTCATTTGATCCCACCTTGATAAACGCTCCCTGGAAAGAACTATGAAGAGTGAGTGCCCACTTGCCTCTTTCTTTGTTGCCGCTGCTTTCACAGGCTTCACTGGTTCCAGACAGAGCTTCTGGTCTGGTGTTCTGCCTTTCCTCGCTGCTAGCATGGCTCTCTGGGGAAAAAAAAACCCAAACAGTTGAAGACAAGTAACTGGACTGTTCTTTCCAGAAGCATAAAGCGGCCGCGCCCCGGGCCGGCGGCGGGACCAGCGGGCCCGGGCGCTGCCTTTCTGTCCCTCTGGGTCACTTCTGGGGAACAAGATGTGCTGAGCTGAACAGGAGCAGGCCTGGGCTTGCTGTTCAGGGCGAAGCTCAGGCGCTGGCGTGCTCCTGGGCCGTTGATCTGCTTCCAGTGTTGTGCTGGGCGAGGAGATGGTCGATGCAGAGCAGATACGCGACTCCTCAGCCAGCCCAAACACGAGGGCTGCTTTTCCTGTTTCTGATGTTCGGGGCCGTGCGCTGCCTCGACCCGAGGGCCGTGAGCCGTGAGCGATGCTGTGAAATGAAGCGTGGCTGCAGCGCGCCCGGCTCTGCGCGCAGGGCCAGCACAGCCTGCGGAGAGCTGGAGGTGGTGGCCAGCCTCCCCTCTCTGCGCTACGAGGCTTTAACGCTTTATTCCCTCTCTGGGAAGCTTGCTTATAGCCAAGGTCTCCATCCTGCCGGTGACAGAGTCCTCAGCACCTGCTTTTCTAAGACTTTTGGGTGGTTTGTTTTTCTTTTCAAGAACCTTCACTGCACTCTCCTTCTAATGGAAATGGAGAAAAGGAAAAGTAGATCTGTGAATTGCCCTGCAACGTTACAAATCCTGAAATCCTCAAGAGCGGGAGTTTTAAGGAAATAGGGGAAAGGGATTTTCCGGTAGCCTCTTGTGTAGTTTTATTTATTTATTTTTAAAATTATGCTTTAACATTTCAGAGCTGGATGCCGCTATGTGGTGGATTTTGCAGAGAAGTTGCCAAGAAGCTCTGAAAAGGGTTTCATAGAACCAGAGAATGGTTTGGGCTGGAAAAAACCTCAAAGATCATCCAGGTTGGAAGGGACCTCAAAGATCATCCAGTGCCAACCCCCTGCCATGGCAGGGACACCTCCCGCTAGAGCAGGTTGCTCCAAGCCCTGAAGTGCTTGGCCAGGGT
>JAVSBS010020698.1:0-16754 GCA_033124195.1 Coracias cyanogaster | reverse complement strand
TCTACTTATAACACGAAAAAAAAAAAAAAAAAAAAAAAAAAGGAAAAAAATGTGTATGTCTAATGATGTTAATAACTGGTCATCTTTCACCCCAGAGAAACACAAGAGAGCCGTTTTACGCAATGCAGTATCTAATGCGTTCTCCAGTGTTACTTAATAGTACCAGTAAATCCCTAACATAGCAAATTGTAACAGCATTCAGCCCACATCCAAGCTACCAGGATGAAATCTGAAACTCTGCAAAGGGTAGCAATTTTAGATGCTACACCCAAGATTTTTCACATCACCACTTAAGTGGTAGAAGGCTAATACTGCGCTTCAGCTTTAGAAGAGAGGTTGACACATAATTTTGCATAAATCAAAACTACCATGCTTCAGACTCCAAGGTTCCCTTTCACATCTTAGGGCCAGTGTTTGTAGCCAGATTAGGCGCAATGACAATATTGAAATGATGAAGCAGTGAAAACAGAACTGTATCAATAACAATTATAGACGTTGAACGCAAGAACAGCCTCTTAACAGAAACCTCAAATACTTCTATCCTGTCTTTCTGTACTGCACTTTATTTCTTATAATTTATTTGATATTCTCACTTATTACAGGCCAAAAAGATCAATGATGTTAGAAAAACAAGCACGGTAACTGTGTTGTACATATATGCACACCAACTCTCATATAATGCATATTAACAAAACTATCTCTATAAGCACATTGAAAAGGTAAATTAAGTGATTTAACCAGTCTTACAAATCATTAAGTTTCAGAGAAAAAAAAAAAAGCCTAAATCTGATACATGACTTCTGAAACATAGAACTCTACCACACATGCCACACTCTTCATCAAGTCCCGCACCTACCTCCCAACAGCTGGAGCCATACCCACTCATGTAAGCAACAATCTCATTAACATTCTTCAACTTTTGCAGTAAATTAAAGGTATATTACTCCCATGGAAGTAGAGTACTCTCAGTCATATAAACAAGAACTCTTGGCAGTAAGTCACATGTTATTAATTGTACTAGACTACGCTCCTGCCAGAACTAAATATCCACATACATTCATAATATTCTTATCTACTCTCATACTCCCATTTCATTCCAAAGCTTCAGAAATACTTCTTGAACAATGTGGAAAATTAGGTTCTTAATCTCCTTCAAAATATTCCATTCCAATTTCCATTAAAAATTAATTTCAATTTCCATTAAAAAATTAAACTCATGGGTAAAGACAAAACCTGCAACTTTTGCAGGTCACTCATGTCTACATAGTCGCCCGCATCTTCATATCCTGCTACAGTTTCATTATCTCAATTATATTAGACTTAGCATTTAGAAAAACAACACAACTCTCACAGACCTCATTTTACGAAGGAAAATAAAATTGAAAAAAAAAAAAAATCAGCAAGAAAAGAAGAACAGAAGTATTACAGCACCATCTCAAAGATTCTAAAAGCAGAAATCCCACCAGTATAATTCAAGGCCTATTTCTTCTCATCTCACTTATTATTCTTTTTAAGCTAAAAGATGATTCTCAAGAGCAGAGTTTTACAAGAACTGAGCCATTAGCAACAGCAGAATTTATAACAATGACCATAGAACAGGAAGTCTGGCCAGAAACAACCTTTCACTGTTTTCCTTTAAAAAAAGGAACTGACACTAAAAGAATAGAAAAGTAACAAACTGGAGCAGTTGTGTCAGTTGTGGATTCTATTTAAAGCTAATGCAGCTGAGCACCCTGTACTGATGTCCCCTACCATAGTCCCCTCAGCATCAAGGAGTAAGATCATTTGAGTAACTGGTGGAGGTGAGAGAAGTTTCATGGAAAGGTCTGAATGCAGAAAGCATAGTTATCCTGTGAATTACTTCAAGTCAGATTTGTTCTCCCCCTCAAACCCATTAGGATATACAAGATGGAGCAGTAATGAGACCTGACCAGGAATACTGAAGCTGGTGACACTGAATAGGAGTTGAAAGGAAGGAAAGTAACGTAAAATAGAGTTCAGACCATGTGCCACAGGGACAGCACGTTTCCAGTTCTACAGAAACTATGAATCACTTCTCCCGGGATTTTTAGAAGCTATATCAGACGATGTATATCCAAGCAACCTCCACAAGCAGTCCCGCTGTTTTCTTCACTAGGGACTCATGTCATAATATGTATTTTTTCTCCTAGTCAAGGTATGGTAAAAGAATTCTCCCACAAGCAGTACCTATCACCCAACAGAACAAACTTTTGCAGTGTAATTTACAAACTTAGTGAAAAGCCATGATTTCCAAGCCCCTTTGTCCATTAAACCTGCAAATAGTCTGGCCTTCCAGTTGCAGTGCAGAATAATCCTTTGTGGATCTATGACACCGGATTCACATTAGCATGAAAACAACAATGCTTTAGGAGTGGATTTTTATACACCAAATTTTTGGGTTTGTTTTTTTTTTAGTTTCCTCCCAGATGGAAAATAGTGACTTCCATATACATTAAACTATAAAGTTTTGCAGAGTTTAACTACACTAATTCACATCTTAATAACTCCTCAAGCTAATTCTAAACCATGGAACTTTGATAATCTACACAAACCACTAGTATGCATTACACTCATTTGGCACAGTAATAAATAAAGGGCAGTTTTAAAATTATTGTGTTTCAATGGCATTCTTAAAAGCAAAGTTAAATAAAAATATTGTTATACTATACTAGACAATCTTTAATCTACATGTTCCCTTCACTAAATATCTGCACCATGAACTTCCAAGCACATCTCATTTGAACTCTTAACAGTCTCTAAAATTTTTTCAACTAGACTTCTTCTGGCTATCAAGATCTCTGTAACACAAGGAGAATCACAACTGATGATTAGGATGCCCCAGTGAATCCAGCTTCCATGCACTCAATGTATTTTTAGTCCACTTTTCAAGCTGAGCTAGTTAGAATTAAAACCTTGCCATCACTGTCAACAGCAAAGTATGAGTGCATACAGATGGTTTACACTGAGAAAGAAAGGAGTCCAGTTAGAAATTGTGTCTGCTCTTTAGAATTTGTATAACAGTAAACCATAATCCTGTCCAGAATTTCTAGGTGCTCCTGGAGTAAAATTTATAAGTTGGAAAACTGAAAACTTCCTGCTATTTCATACAAAAAAAAATGCTATTGTTTAAATCAGCCTAGAAATATTGTGCTATTTTTGAAAACAGAAGATATTTTTAGCCTTTGCCAGTGACAGCCTAACCCCTGACAGAAAAGGATGCACCACTACGTTTATCACAGCTCATACAATTTAAGAAACACACACAGGATGCTCAGTCTTCAGATACAGTGACCAACATCAAGAATAAAATCATTCTGTATACTTGAGAAGCCCAAACACAGGGAGACATGCAGCATTCTCTTCAAAGCAAGATACAAATATACATATATTTTAAAACTCTGTTTTATAGTATTTAGACTTGATTAAAACTACAGGGGGTAATGCTGAGCCGGCACACAGTTTTGGCTAGAACAAAAAACTGTAATATGCAATCTACTCACCCCACCTCTCCAAAAAACCAAATACATAAATGGCAGATAGTTCCATTTATTGGTGACACTTTTCTTGGCAATAGCAGACAAAACAGGTCAGGCTTGATGGGGCTTGAAGCAACCTGACCTCGTTAGAGATGTCCCTGTTTATTACAGGGGGGTTGGACTAGATGACCTTTCAAGGTCCCTTCCAACCCAACATATGATTCTATGATTCTATAAATAAGGGCCAACAATGACAAACTGTGGCTTGGTAGGTTCAGCCTGGACACTAGAGAAAAATTCTCTACAAGGGTGTCCTACAGCACTGGAGCAGGCTACACAAAAAGGCTGAGGAACCTGTCATGCTTTTCAAGAATCAGTCAAAGTCATGGCTGACCTTGTCTGTGTTGGTGATGGTCCTGCTCTGAGCAGATGGCTAGAAATGGTGACCTCCCCACAGTCTTCTCCAAACAAAGTTTCTATGATTCTCCAGCATGAAAATACCTACTGCACAGTCTTTCTCAAGGAAACTAAAACCCTAATTGACTTTACATTTAAAAAAAAAAAAAAAAACCTCTCTGAATTAAACTCTTTGCTTCCTATTTTCTTTTTAGATGAGCTAGACTGAGGCATTTAAATTATTAGGCATTAGGTGAACAGCAAGGAATCAACCTTCATCCACACAGAATCTGTCACAGGCATTCAATGCCAAGCACATCATACACTTAAGAGGTGATCATCATGTCACCGCTATGTTATTATCTGGCAAGATCAAAGCAAATTTTCCTTCCACTTCCGTTCCTTTTCATGGCCATACTGTCAAGGAGAGTATGGTATAATCTCAGAACGGGAATGAGATTTCTTCTGGAAGAGTAAAAAATGGAGAAAAAAAAAAATAAGTTTTCTGCAATCCATTTAATTTATTAGCAATATCCTTACAAACTTTCTGTTCAACGCCACAAGAGTAAAAAAATAAAATAAATATTTATCCAGTCATGACAAATAAGAAATATACTGTAAATGCAATTAACAAGGAGGGAGATGCTGATTTATGTAATCCATAAAGGTAACAAAATACTAATAGCTGTCAAGTATATTTTACTGTTACTACTTTTTGCACTCCAAGGATTAAGTGTCTGGAGGAAGAGTAGCACAGTGAACAGTGCACAGAAGAGGATGCAATTCCTAAACACCACAGGAATACCAGAGGTACACTGAAAAAGAAGAAATTGACCTAAAATTAGAGAAGTTACTCCTAGATCTGTTACAAGAACTCTCAGGTTCTGCCTAATCTCACTGCTAACAGAATTTTTGGTCTAGGCTTCCACCACCATACACTGTCATCCTGGTTTACAAAACCAAATTTGTCTTAGAACTAAGGTGATTCTGCATAAGATTTAAAAGCAAACAAACAAAAAACCACAAAACACAAACCCAGTCAACAATTCTCTATACCAAGCTATGTACTAAAATACTATCTGTATGAAAAACATTATTCTGTTTTTTATTGTTCTTAAAGAAACTTTGAAAAAGCTGCAGAGAAAGTTTCTGCATTAGAGGAAATAAAACATTCAATTTTTTCTTGACAATCATCTTTGTCCAAGAACACACAATTTTGTTCTTATAAATACACATAAATTGCCTTGTTTTTTCTGATCTTGCTAGCTAGACATTTTTAAAACAATGCACACATACAGAGAAGATACTCTTCAGATCTGCGCCACTAACATTTCTGACCAGGGTTGCCTCAAAGCATTTTTTTTTTCCTGCAGAAAAAGCTTGAATATTCACTAAAAAGCTATTTGTTACGTAAATTGTATTTGTTTTCAATGAGGCATAAAACTTTTCAACCAATTACAACGGAGCAACTACAAGAACGTAAAACTGCAGTGGAAAAATCATCCTTAATGGAAGCTTTTTCCCTCCAACAATTTCAGAGTAGTCAAGAGGCAAGAACATACTTTAAGAGGTTTATCAATAGAAGGTATTAAAATAAACCAGACAGCCTTCACAAAGCCTCCATGTGGTCACTTTATGAGAGGATTTGCTATCACTGCTGGAGTGGGGAACATTGGAGGATTTCACAGGACAGAGAAGAACTGAATATTTTGTTTCAAGGTTGTATAAAACAGACCAACCAACCAAACAAGAACAAAAAAAATGAACCCCACACTAACAATGGGGCCCAGAGTGGTGGGGGGGTGGAATATCAACGTTAAGCCAAAGCAAGACACAAGTTTCCTCTCACAGGGGCACGTTGTGCCATCCACAGGATGTGGCTCAGCTTCTGCCTTCTAAGTAAATGTCATTCTGGACAAAACAAGTCCAGAAGCTATATCCAGACAAAACAGACCTAACTTTAATTTCACTTAGTGTACCACTGGCAGAAAACTGAGAAGTTCAAAGAGCAGAAGGCAAGACTTATTACACAAAAATTTATTGAAAAACCACATTTTAAAACCACTTTTTTGAATCTTACTTTTTTTTTTTTCCAGTATCACGGTCAAGTCATCATGACACAAAGCAAAGAAGGTACTTTCTGAATTGAGACGTATCCTAAGGTTTTCTTAGCAACTGGCTTTAAACAGCAGCGTATCCAGATGTCCTAGCTGCAGTGTGATTCTTTTGCTTTTATTGTTGAGTTAGAGATGCAAAGAGTTCGTTTCAAAGGAAACAGGGAGAAATAGACAATTGTCCCAACTCTCACCTTGCAATCAAAAGGCTATTTACTACTTCACTTCAATGATCATCCTGCAGCCAGAAGGGAACACAGGGCCTCCAGTTTTTTGGCTTTGTTTTTTTTCCTGGCAACATCAAGACTATTGATATTATCTAGATCTTAGCAACAGAGCCACATGAAAACAAATCTTAAGCAACAAATTCATTTCAGCTCAGTTCCGAATTTAATGCAGCTCTCAACTCAAATATCAACTGCTGATCTGCACAAGTCACCTGGTGCTATCTGGCACATCCAAATGAATGCAGTAAATAGTTCATATGATGTTGGCAAAAACTGCACAAGAAAACTTGTCTCTGTTCTGTATAACCAAGGCTTTCCTCAGACTATGTACAGGCTTCTTCCAGGTTATTTTAAAATAGCATCTACAGTATTGTATTCATACACAGCTACAAAGCCAAATTTCAAAAAATGGAGGAACAACCCCTCGGGAGATGTTCTCACTTCTGCTCTCCTGATATATTTCATACTAATTCCTCTTAAACATAAGTAGATTTTGAATTAAAAACCTTCTTTCGCCACATCCCTAAAACCTTGCTACTGTTAAGAACAAAGAACAGTAACATTATTAGCTAATATAATTTCTTCGATAGCTCATGCACTTCTGCATTGGAAAGTTTTTTCTTCCACTAAGACTCAATGTTAATGATGAATTCACTTTAGCACCTGGTCATTGTTCAATTTTCTTCAATCTCAAATACTTATACTTACAATTAATGACATGCTACTTTTACATTTATATTTGTAGCTGCAAATACAAAAGAATTACAAATCTGGGTAAATCAGCTATTACAGATAAGTAAGTGTACCTGAAGACACACATGCTCAAGTCTCCAAACCTTCAGTAAAAATACATTGTAGCATTCAGTAGAAGGCTGTGAAGAAGGGGCACAGATTCTACAGATAATCTAATCTAGAGATACCCCTCAAAGATTCTCTGTGGAGATAAAGGAGAAGCAACCTCTACAAGCAACATGAGAATGCAAAGTGATGCTGTGAGAGTATGACCCTTAGTTCCAGGAGCTTTAAAAGTGTGTAAGGACAACAAAAACAGAGCAAAGGAAGTATTTAATACCACAGCACACAGGTGACTTGGGTTTCATCTGCAATTTCTTCTTCCAGGAAGATGGGATTATGTTTACCGCATACTTTCCAAGGACTATAATACTCATTAAAAGCAACATCTACATTTAAATAAAGTATTTAGGAGAACTAACTACTCTAATATTAATCTGAAACTGAAACAACTTACAACAAGGAATAAACGCAGATTATTCTTACAGATAAACAAATCCTTTTAAGCTAGATAACCCTTGTTTTTCCAGGTTTATTCCAACCTTTGCTGATCTCAAATTACATGTCCTAGTTACCTCTTCAATCTGAATGAAGAAAAGTGTGTCTAACTTTAACACAAAAAATCAAGAGGATCAGTAAGGAAGCAAAAAAGCACTATAATCAACTGAAAGACTGCTGATTGATGTTGATAGCTCAACATAACGTAAAAAATATGGATTGATTCCATCCATCTTTTCAATTCATAACTTTCATACATTCGAATTTGCCAAGTGCACATTTAAAAGACACTTCCTAAAATGAGGGGTTGTTCCCTTTCAGTGGCAGAGAAGCAACCTCTGTGTAGCTGACTACACTTCTGCAATGCAGACTTCCATGACTGCAGCTGACACAAAGGCAATCACTGTCATAGCAAAATCTTATCCGTCAGCCCTTTAAAAGGAAGAAAAAAAAAAACACACCAAAAGATTTCTTTTACTATGTTTACATTGGGGAAAAACCCACACCAATTTTCCTTCTAAATTTGGTTGGGAAATAAGCATTTAACTTAGTGAAAATAAAAAAGCAGTGTGTCAACAAGAATTGCTTTAAAAACAAATAATGGCAGTCCTCCAAGGAATGTAACATATCAAAAGCAACAAACTTGCACCTATTCTGCCTGAAAATTAACAGGCCAGCTGTAACCAACCATTACTCAGTTGAGGTTACTGAAAACAAACCTTCCATGAGCAGACAGGCAAAAATTCTTGCAGGCTTTTTACAATCCCTTACCTGTCCTCACAATTCAAATGGTTTTGTTTCACCCAAATTCTGGGGCTTGTCAGACCTGTTATTTGCCACACATTTCTCAAGCAGACACTTAATTGCCCTAACCTGAAGAAAGTCAGTGATGAAGAAGTGAGATGGAGTAACTACACTTCATGTAAGAGTTGTCTCTGCACATTGTTATTTCTCACTGCTGCCTTTATACTGCCAAAACTGAAGTAAAAAGTCCATCTGACTTAACACAGAAGCTCATAGAAACACAAGTGAGGCCTTGAAAAGGTTCTCTAACAGGGAGCTTGTACATTCTACTTCTAAGGTATGGGGTTGTCATCTTTGCTGGTTTTTTGTTTGTTTTGTTGTTTGTTTTTGTTACAAAAATTCATTATCATCAGTACACTGAAATCACACTAAAATAAAGAATGACACTAAAACACACTAACAGGACTTTACATTTAAAGAATGTTTTATCTTGACATACAGTAAGGTAGAAACAGCTCTGTTGACCAAAGACTAAGAGGAAAGCATAAGCCCTCCAGAAAGAGGTAGTGTTGTAAGACTTAAAAACCAGTGATTTACAAACCTTTCTATGTGGGATACAACCAGTCTTCTCTCTCAAGCCCCAAGCTAGAACTCCAGGCAGCAGCAATAGGTCTTTTCTTGCTCAGCGGGAGGCTACTAGCCATTCACAGCCTACACCCCAAATCACTAGCCTATCACTAAGCGCACTACTTTTTCTATAAGGGAAAAGATTTTTTTTAAATCCTGTGTTTTATTCAGATAAGGCTGCAAATGCTAAATGAATATGTACATTAAATATCGAGCACTTAGTTTCCAGTGTTCATACAAAGGCTGTTTAAGCCTCAAAACGTTCCTCTCCTTTGCTGTTCTCTGAACCAGATCTCACTCCTGTTTGCTTCATGAGATCCTGAGTTACAGGGCTGATGAACACAGGCTAGAGAGATTTCTTTGATGTAACGTTAGCAAGGAAAACTGCTAAGTCCTCCATGAAATCTCTCAGCAAAGATACGTGATGCTTGGCATGCCCAGGTCCCATGATACTAACCTAAATATAGATAAGATCATTGTCTCCTTGTTGTCCTATCAGAATGTCAGATATCTACCACACTCATAAAATAGATTACAGAAGATATTAAAAACAACTCTCCAAGATTTCACCCAAGCATGATGCAATTTATACATTATAAGGGGCAGAAACTGTTCTGAGTTTGGCTGGAACAGAGTTAATTTTCTTCATAGCAGCTCCTCTGGTACTGTATTTTACACTGGTGACCAAAACCCGTGTTGATAATATGGCAGTGTCTTAGCTGTTGCTGACTAGTGCTTTCACAGCATCAAGGTCTCTGCCACCCCAGTGAGGGAGTGCAGAAGAGGTTGGGAAAGGACACAGCTGGGACAGATACCAGAGAAACTGCACGCAATATAATGTCATGCTCAGCAATAAAATCGGGGGCAGTTTTTTTCCAAAGTATTTGTTGCTCAGAGACTGGCTGGCCATCAGTCTGCTGATGGTGCTTTTGCATCACTGATTTTGCTTTGGTTGTTTTTTCTTTCACTTATTAAACTGTCTTTATCTCAACCCACAAGTTTCTGAGGTTTTTTTCCCCCTCATTACTACTCTTCTGATCCTCTCCCCATCCCACTGGGTGAGAGAGAGAGACTGCACAAGGGCTTACCTGCCAGCGAGGGACAACCCCCCACACCACCTTAAACACATTTATTCTGATATAACTCAGTGGCACAGCTTCCCAAATATATGATAGAAGTAACTTATTGCACAGTATCAAAGTGCATGCTGCTAAATCCAGAATAAGCACAATTTTCAGAGTTATTTCTGATTAGAATAAAATAGAAGTTATCTTTCTAAAAAAATCAAGTACTGGTGTTAGCTGAAGGCAAAACTCCACTGATTTCACTGGGCAGACCACTCCCATGAGCTGGAGAGAAACCCTGCTAGGATTTTATGAGGCAAACTGAGCATGTGCATGCTTGTTTCTGTGAAAAAACTATCACAAAAAGAAGGCAAAGTATGAAGTTAAAGCAGCATTTGTTTCTCTCTGCATGTGGAACTAGTGAGTGCCTCTAGTTTAGTTCAAGCCAATTTCAAATTCAGAGTACACAGATTTACACCGGGAGTATGCTACTGTCATTTGAAGCAACTTCTGCATGTCTTATTTTAGTAGACATTTATTAGCATCACTTTTTCTTATCCATTAAATCCTGGAAACAGGTTACTAGAATTCTGAAACAACTCATGTTTTAATTCTCTTAAAATTCTACCAAAAACACCCCTCAGAAGATAAACAGCCAAGCTCTGAGCGCTAATATTTATATTCCCCTCAGAAATATAGACACTTCACTCTAGCAAGGGAAGACAGCACCTCTTCTACGTGGAATAGAGCCTAGTACAGGCTTAAGTGAAGTGCACATTTCTGATTGTCAGGATAGATAATACCCAAGTAACACAATAAGGCTGACTCAGAAGGCAGGACACTGCTTTACAACCTGAGGCTTGGCAAGCAGGGAGGAAGGAAACGAAGGAAGAATGCCTCGAACCTAATTATTTTCTACCTTCCAAATAATCAAGTTGCTTTACCAAACTGAAGCCAATACTCACCAGGCAGAGATTAACCTCAATTCAGTTAAGTTCAGGGACTTCTCTGAAAACCCATCCTCTTCCTAAATTACAGAGCACATCAGACAATGAGCACAGAGTACATTGTTGGCTCTCAAGATCCAGGATCCTTGTGCTATTGCACCTTCCTGACATCAAAACTGATAGCACAACCTAGTATTTGACTTGTACACATTCTCAATACCATTGTACTCAGCAGCATGGTAAAGAGAAACAAAATAAAAACCTCCCCAGGATACTAATAATTACATTTTGTCTTCTGAAATTCAATTCTGCCTTTCACTCTGTTCAATGGCTATGCTTATTAACTTCTATTTCTTTCCTTCAGCAAAAATTAAGAAACAAGGGTTAGAATAACCTGCTGGAAGAAGAGTGCTTGAAGTAGAAAAATCAAGTAACTTTGGATCTGGCTGTACTCTACCAGAAATGCAGTAACTAGTCAACAGTTTTGTAGGGCTCTACATGTGACTTCTGCCATATTTTTTTTTAACAGAGAATATAACATTTTTCTGAGGAATTAGCTGCAATCAAAGCACAAGAGTAACCTATTCAGTCAGACTAGTACAGGACAGGTTGAAAACAGTAATAACAGAGTTGAGAGTAGAGGCAAGTTTAAAAAGAAAAGAACCAGGAAAAGACCATATAAAAATCTCTTCCTCCCACTCCATACAGAATACAGTAATATTTTTATCTTGTTCAAAAGCTGATTGGAATCCAGAACCACTTACTGACAAGAAACAAACATACAACAACAACAACAACAACAACAAAAAATCAACCACATTTACTGTAGTTTACATAAAGACAAAATGACTTCTTATCCTTAAATTAAGAGCACTCCAAATTCAAAGTTTTACAGCTGTTGTACCCAAACTGACATCCCTACATTTACAGATTTTAAGTTTCACTCCTCAGCTTCCCCCAGTGCACATCAACATTGCTCAACTAACAATGAAACTCCACTAGTTATTTCATTTCCTCATTTTCTTACCTTTGAACAACATAACATACAGACAATCAACTGAATACATTTTAACATAAAAGAATTATCTTCCTCTCATCTTTGTCAAAACATAAAGGTCTGAACCAAACACAAGACCTACTTGGCACTATTCTTTAGACCCTGCACTTTCAAAAAGGACAAGTGCTCCTGAAATGAAGCATGAGTAAGAAGATTAATTTGAAGAACATTTAAGATGCAAGGAAAACCAGTAAACACAGATTTTAAATGCATCTGAGCTCCACTCTGTGCATCAGCATTTTAAGAGTTAACTACACATTTGTACAAATGAATTTACCTGCAATTTCAGAATTAAAGCAAATGTTAATTCTGAAATTGAGTTTTTGATTTTTAGTAGGTGTAACAGAAAGGAAATAGCAAGGCCACATTTCATTCTCTGAGCATTGTTAAAAATTGCAACGATCTGCTGACTTGTGAAAAAAATTCCCTTCTGAAAAATCCCCAAAGGCTTCTTCCCAAGCACCACATTGCGAGCAGATGGCCAGCATCACATCTGCTATTACCAGTCCGGCCCGGCAGGCCCACAGATCACAATGATACTCTTCTTTTAGTGAATGTGAGGAGGGGGCATCTTGAGAGATGCACACAACTAGGTGGCATTGGCAACAGCATAGCACAGTTTCCAAACCTGTCACATGCTCCTTCCATTAACTTTGATTTTACATTTACGTTTCTCTCCTTTTTTTCTTTAACATTTTCTTTTCTGCTCCTGAAAGTTTTTCAAATAAGGTACTAGGAAATCAGTAACAACACTAAGGATACAGTAGAACTGGTCATTATCAAGCATTACCAGAAGCACAAACTTAATGAACTATCTGTTGTTGCAACTTTTTTAACCTCTCTATTTTACTTCAAAAAACCCCCAAAGCAGCTTGTAACAACGATCTTTTAAAAGCATGCAAATGGACAGTTATCAGTTAACTGGTAACAAATGCCTATCAAACTTGTGATGGTATCAGTGTGGCATCCCTCCTCCCTGCCCTCAAGAACAGTTCTGTTCTCTTTAGAGAGGAGAACATCTGAGGAGGCAGTGCTGTTTCATTTCCTCTCCTTCCACGCACCTCTCAAATGGGGAAGCCCTCAAAGGTGAGGGGAAGGGATGGCATTTTTTTAATTCAAATGCTGCATCTTAAAATACTATTGTGCAACACTTGGGTGAGTCTGACTATAGATATAGATATCTATACACACACACCATGAGAGGACTTCACTCCCCCTAGACCTCAAAAAAAGGGGGGCGGGGGTAGGGGCAAGTAATCAACTTCTGCTTTAATAACCATTTGCTATTTCAGTTTTACACCCAAGCATTTAAGTATTTGAGTGAAACCTTTATTTTCCCATAGCAAATAAAGCTTTAGGAATGAAAGTAATCCGAAAGAAAGCTATGAGGACTCTCCCATGGAGTTCCTCTCCAACTGACAGATGCAACAGGAAGAGGGTGGAAAGGATTTCCTCATGTGCAAAGAAGCCTGACAGACTTAATTCTGAGGCATTTGGACCTCTCCTTAGGAATGCGCAGCCCCCCTACAGAGATTTCTGTCTCTTACGTTGATTCAGGATTCCTTACTTAATTTCTACCAATTCTTCCTGTTCTTCCTCACTTCAGCTACCTAGAAAAATTTACCAGCCATAGAAAGCCGCTGGAGAACAGTATATCAGAGTCCTGCTGTCGTTGCCTTATTTTCTTGAAAAATCTTCCTGGGAAATAAGGCTGTGCAAGAAGAAAACCTCACCCTTACTACTGTCTAGTCTCTCTTTCCCTCTCTCTCTGATTTCATTCCACAGAGGATGCCAGTGCTATGGAGATGTTTCTACCTTAGAAGTTGAACCCCTCCCTGATACAATCAGCTTTGAGTCATCATGATTTAGTTCAAACTAAGTTTTAACAGTCTTTACATACTGTCAATTCTCGTTAAAGATCTTTGACTATGTGTCAAATGCCTTGCAATGACGTGTAAAGGTACTTCCCATCAGAAGAAAGAAATGAGAAGACAACACACACCATTTTCCTCCCAGTCCCAATGAGTAAGCGTTCTTTGCTGGCACACACAAATACCAGAAAGTATTGTCCTTTCATCAACTCCCTCAGAAGTTTTTCTGCTTTTACTACTTGCTTAGCAAGTGCTGTATGGGATATTACTTCTCTGTCTAAATCTGGCACTTCTTGTAACTGCAATTATCAAAAGATCTAACACAAGTACCAGCTTTGTGGCAGAGATGCAAGTTAATGCACTGAACTCATGCAGAAGTAAATTAATTAAACCTCACCAAAACAATCACTCAGTCCAGCGAGGAAAACAAAGAACTGCATGCGCTCAACAGCTTTGGAAAATTACAGTCATTTGGGGCAACATACCTTTAAAACATTTTCTCTCTCAGAAAAATCCAAAGCTTAACAGTGTCAACTCACCTTCCACACTATCAGAACAGGAGGTACCAATCCCCGTGTCCCCGCTGTCGGAAGCTATACTGTGTCTTCTGACAGGATTGCTTTGACTGCTTGATGAAATGGTTGCGGACTGCCACAGGGATTCAGTACCAGGTAACCATCCCACTGAGGAATAATCTGAGCCTATAAAAAAGGAAGCCAGAAGTCTGTCATTACAGATACAGTACAAAAGTCGACAACAAAATACTAGTCGAGAGGAAAACTAAATCCTACGTTTCATAGTTCAGGTTTGAGCCAGACTCTGTGCCAATGTTTTGGGGGTTTGGGATTGTTTGATTTGGTTTTTGTTTGTTTGTTGTGCTTTGTTTTTTAGGTTTTTTATTTTGGGGGGGAAGAAGAGTGTTTCATTTCGTTGGGTTTTTTTTTTTGGTTGGTTGGTTTGGGCTTTTCTGTTGTTTGTTTGTGGGTATTTTTTGGTGTTTTTTTGTTTTGTTTTTTAAATTACAATCCTTTCATTTGGTGGAATCTTCCCCAGAAGTTCCAGTAAATACATTTTTTACTATTTAAAAACATGACCCTTAAACCATTCTTGCACTAACTTTAACAAGACATGTATCACAATTTTTAACATAGACTTGATTCTCAACTCACAGCAGAACTTTGCATTGCATACATTCAAATACAATCAGAGAGATGAACAAATTCCAGGACCGAAACCAGTTGAAGATTTGGCCGGTGAAATACAGTCTTTTCCAACTGTGCATAAACCACATGGCCTAGGTGATAAAATAAAGCCAGTAATGAAATCGTTAACATTTGTTTGGGGGTTTTTTGTGTGTTGGTTTCTATTTCATTTAGCCAATCATTAAATTTCAAAGCACAATTCAGAGCAGCAAATAGTTCCACTGTTCAAGGAATTTTTGAGAACATGTGGCAGACTTTACAGTCGGTCTCAAGGGAAAACAGCACAGAGTACAACCCCAGAGGGCCATCATAATTTCCAATAGCCAATACCTAAGTCTGAGCATTGTTCATAGGCAGAACACTGTCCACGTTCACACTCCAAACCAGCAGAGCCACATACAGAACCTTGGAAAAAAGCACAGCCAGCTCTTGATTTTATATATAATCACATCACACACCCCCTCTAGCAGTTAGCTTTGCATAACACTTTGAGCAGGAAATGACTCATGAAGTATCAGTTCACATACAATGTCTCTTATCTGGTTATTTTTAGGTCATTTTAAACATTTTGAGCAGTGTCCATCCAAAGTCATAGCAGTAATGTACCTCTGCAGTAACATCTGCAAATCATTGCTATTTCCAGCTGTATCTTCCTCCCAGTACATTAAATAGTTTAGAAAAGGATGTAAAAACGAATACATGTGTATATATATATAACCCCTATGCACATACATACAAATCCACACACACTCCCCATATAGCAGCCAAATCACCAGACCCACTAGCCAGAGTTTTAACAGCTGCTCGCCAAGTCACTTGTAAATAGAGGAATGCAGACCGCGCTTTCTTACTGCATGCACTATCGAACTGTAACATGACATTTATGGCAGCCTACTTTAAGTAGGTTCTTGGAGGTCTTTGCTATGCCTGTCCATCTCACTTGCCTCAACTTCATTCTCCTTTGACATTACTGTCTCTTCTCCCCTTTAACACATTTTCCTGTATTTTCTCACAGTCTTCAGAATCCTTCAATTCTCCTTCCCCTTCATTCTACTTTAGCCATGCCTTGTGCAATGTACTTCCTTCTCATCGTTAAAGTTTTGCTTTTCCTCCCTAAAGTCTCTTAACTCTTAATTATTCCATTGAGTAGCTCTCAAGTCCAAGGGTGAGGCAGCAGAAAAGAAACCAGAGGAGCCAGACACAAACACAACTGGCCATGGCTCACCAGTCACATCCTGTAAGGAGGTCCTAGCCAAGATCTTAAGCAAGTATCACTCCAGGTGTCATTCTTCATAGCATACTCTGTGTAACCATCTAACTTACTGAAATGTGATAGTTTCTCATACAGCTAGTGAGAATTCTTCCTCTCCTACCATTCAGTACATTTTTCACTAAAGACTCTGGCTGCTTTGCAAACAATTCCCTTCTAAATAGGTCTACTTTCCACAAGAGTTCCACTTCATACTTCTCAAACTGCATCTAGCTATTCCAGCAAGGATAAATTTGACTTATGGGAGCCCAAGCTAATTAAGTCAGAGAGAGTTCTGATTTAGGAGATATTTAAAATACATTTATAGAAGATAAATTAGTTTCATTTACCCTTTATTATGCTGTTCTCCACAACACAACTCTTTGGTGACACTTCAGCTTTTATGGCACTAAAGAACTGTTGAAAGAAATGCAGCAGATAATGCTACCACATGTTAAATCAACACAGC
>JAVSBS010020697.1:73727-112456 GCA_033124195.1 Coracias cyanogaster | reverse complement strand
ATCATATTTGATACGTCAGGCTTTTATGGCTCATATAGTTTGATATAGTGAGAGTTTGAAGAGGAGGGAAAAAAACAGAGAAATGCAGACTTCATTTTGTGGATTTTTCTTCCTACCCTTGAGGACTTAATTTTGATATCAATTTCTCAAACTTGGGGGCAAGGGGAAGGACAAGTGTTTTCACCCCAGTTGTCATCATACGAATGTTTCTGAGTATCTCCTCTGAACAGCCTCTCTGGGAAGGTCTTGGGGATTGCAGGCAGTGCGCTATGCTCCATTTTCTTAAACTCACTTGTGGGTGAATTATACAGGGAGACCAAGAGTATTGTCCAAGCAAAGGCTGTGGTGGAAAATGTTGCGATGTTGCGGACATTAGGTGGAGGTTTCAACCTCATAGTTTTGGGGCAAAAAGCATGATGTCATGACTCCCTAGCCTGCCCCAGTCAAATGTAACCCAAGGCTTGCTTTACTGTAGCCACCCTGGGTCACTCTTGGTGAGAAATACAGTATTTAGCATTTCTGGCTGTGTGCCAGATGTGCTTCATGTATATACTTATTTGACTCCATATAAATACAGAGAAATGGTGGGAAGGAGCTGTCAGCTGCAAAGAAAGGGGGAAGATTTAGTGGGGATTGGTGGCACTGTTGACAGCCTAGCTAAAGAGCTCATCTGCATTTCCCTCTTGCCCTGATTTAATACCATTTGAGCCCTGCCTCCAAAGGATGCTTTCTGCTTCATCAGAGGCAGAAGCAAAAGAGGCTTCAGCTTGCTTTGTGTCATACTCTGAGCCAAAAATAAAAGGGGGGAAGTAGGGGAGCACCTGTCATGCTAATACCTTTGTGCATTATTAGGGATGATCAGGCAGATGCTGTGTGGGGGAAACCACTTCAGATAATAGAATTTGGGTGGGCTCAACTAAGGCTACAGGGAAGTGTGGGAGCCCAAACAGACTCAGTAAAACATAATAATAACAGTAATTAGAGATTTTCACAGACTAATCTGTCCTGTATTTGTAAAATGATAGCTTTTTCTACCTAGTCCATTAGACAAGCGAGTTCAAACTCACATTGCTGCAGATGACGATAAATGAAATTCATCCTGACAACATATGGATATTTATTTGGGATTTCTGGTCCTGGCTGACATCCTTCCAGGGAAGTTGTTTGCAGCTGCCGATGAGCTGACAGTGTAGCCCGCTACTGTAGTAACACTAAAGTGCAAAAAATGCCCATTTGATGGGCTCTCTTCCTGGGTGGGCTCTGGGAAGCTTTGCTTCCCTCTCAGGGCCTGGAAGGGATTGTCACAGCAGCAAACTCTCTCCCAAAAAGGGAGGAGTCCAGAAGGGAAGAAAGACTGCGACCCTAATTCTGCAGGTTAGCCAGTCTTACCCCAGAAAGCAGAGAAATCATGTTAGCAAGGAAAGTCAGCCAGCTGAGATGCACCACATGCAATATGGTCTTCCACCTAAACAGTGTCTATATAGCAGGTTACTGTGATGGAAGAGGTTATCCCACTGGCCTTTGGGTAGGCTGGATTCATGGAGAAGCTCATGGAGAAGCCAAAGGTAGGAGCAGTGTCTGAATGAGTGTGGTCACAGGGTATGAGTTGATGTGTATAGACTGTAACATGTTTCCAAACTCTGAAAACAGCCAGTGGATACTCGGCAGATTTTATATCTATTCTACTCGTATTCAAGGACTGGACCAGGTCATCCTTGATTGGTTTTGATTGAAATATCATTCAAGTAAAAATTGCTTTTCATGGGACAGGAGAAACCCTTCAGAATCTGGCTCATTCCTTGAAATGTGAATGTCTAGTTTACTTGTAAGTGTCCTGAAAACTCAAGAGGTTGTGACAGGGCTAAGGGGAAAGTCCCTCAACTGACCTCTGCCTTTGCAAAGCCATCCATACACAAAATTGATATTGGCTCAGGGGAGCTGTACATTAGTGAAAAGTAACGTCAGTTCAGATTTCATCACGTCATGCCATAAAAAAAATCAATGTTACTCAGATCAAATAAAACAAACAAAAAAAGCAATAGCAGAAAGCCATTCAGGCATAAGCCATCTGGAGGGGAGAGGCCATAACACAGGTATTGTTTGCTTTAAATCTCCATAACAACTTCTCTTTTATTTTTCTACAGTTGTAGTCTCTGCACTTTGCTCCTTTTGGAATAGCAATTACAGCATGTCTAGTAAGAATTCATGACAGCTTAGAACTTTACTTAATGGTGGTTGGTTTTTTTATCGATGAGGCAAGAAAAAGACATTAATACAACTTTAGATTTCCTGCCAAATCCCAGAACAGATCCAAGCTATTAATATAGATACGTGTGTAAGACGTGTTACACTGGTCTGAAATTGTTATCAGAAAAGCTTGTAGTGATACCTGTAGCTGTCTAACGCTCTCCATCCCTTATTATTAATCTTGTAACAAATCTACTCTTCAAGCAGAAATTTCAAATCCAAATGTTTGCTTCAGTTTGTTGGGTCATTTTGGAAGAGGAATGAGGTAGAGGAGGGCTCAGCAAGACTGACCCAGCAGTTACAAAAATAGAGAAGATACCCACTGCAATGAGGTTAAAGGGGGTTTAATGTGTTTTTCATTTCCACTTTATGTAATGTTAAGGCTGGACTGTTTTAACGATCCCCGGAAGCACTTACACTGTCAGCATTCTTCAATTTGAAGTCACACTTGTGAAAAATCAGGCATTATTTTTGTATTGAGATGTACAGTTGAAATTCCCTGGAACAGACCAGTGGTGCCTCAAACATCAGCTTTTTTTGGATTCTGAGCAGATCCTAAGTGTACATTCAGGGCCAGACCAGTTGTAGTTAATAATACAGTGGCTTTTTCCATCAGAGAATCTGAAAGCTGTTGACCTATGAGCTCGCTGAGTGCACCCTCCCACTTTTAGGCTGAGATATAAGGGACCCATAGCCTGTGAAACGTGATCCCTGCAGAGCAGAGCACACAACAGCACTGCAAGATGACTTGTGGCACAGAGCAAGCAAAGGCTGTGCACATACCCTATGGAAAACTCAATTTACAGGAACAGGTCAGGCAAAATAAATCCCTCAGCTGGCTTCATCTGAGCAGAATTATGTCAATGTTTCATAAACTGACAGAGTTGCTATTTGACCAGGGCACTGAGTCCCAGACCTCACTGCTTGCCACATCTCACTGTTAATTGAGAAATCTCATCTCTGGACCAACACTGCAGAGCCTGGAAGGTCTTGGGAGCCTCTGAGAATAGCCTCAACAATTGAGAAAGTAGCAATGCTTAATTAAATTCCCTTGCGCATATAAAAGCGGTAGGGAACCAAGCCAATATAATCCCCTTCCTCAGAAAAGCAGCTTTGGGTGGGATTCCTGTCTTCCAAAAGCCAACTTAATTTTCACGTTCCCTACAGCAGGTTGTTTTACAAAAGGAGTCTTCCCCTACCATTTATCTGGCTTTCTCATCACTGTATTTTCTCCTACTCCAGCATTCCTGACTGTGCCTTCTCGAGTTTCCATGGGGGAGGTTTTCCACTTTATTTTCTGGCAATGGTGCCAATTTCTGAAAATACTTATTATCTCTGTAACCTCAGACAGCCAATTTCCTGGGATATTTCTCCCCATCCTTTTGAGAAGGCACTTGTGCAATTACAGACAGCAGAGTCTGTATTTCAGTGTGTTTCTGCTACCACATGTGCTCCACAACCTGCCTCTCGCCTACCACCAGCCCCTCTTAATTGCAGCTTCAACCATAGCTCAGCTAAATTATCTGCAGTGTCTAAAACATGTAGCCTTTGCAAGCCCAGTTATTCCAGCTCTCCTTTGAAGGATGTAGGATATCCACTGAGAAGTCAGTATTTACTTCTTTGCAGATAACAGAACTTTCTCCAGAGCAGGGACAGAGTGAGTCAACTTTGACCTGATACTGTCAGTGAAAAATCTGTTGTAACTTCTATCTGACTTATTATCAGGAAGGGCAGTAACGTATTAAGGCAGGGACCTAAATAATCTAATTCCACATGAAGGGAAAAGAAAATCACCTATATCTCTGTGATAAAAATCCACTCTTCCAAGAAGGCAGGTGCAGTGACTTCATGGCAGATGCCTGGGGATCTGCTGTCTGCCCTCCCAAACCTCTGCAGCTTCCCAGATGGTGAGCCACGAGCAGGCTTACAGGGAAGTCAGGGGATTTTGCCCTTTCTTGTTCTCGCCATTTGTAGTTCAGCCATATTTGCTATTCTCCTGTGTGTTATCCTACAGAACATAGTAAGGGATTTTAATTTTATTTTCCCCTCTCTGTTTTAAAGATGCTAGTGAGATGGGTGTGGAGAATAGGGTCCCTGGACAGACTTACAATTTCTGACCCCGCTGCCATGTTTCAGCATGGGAAAAGCTGCAAGGACTGGACTGAACTTCCCATTTTCCACATGTGTTCATTTGCAGGGGGTTTTGGATTTTCCATGGTTTTTCCTCTGCCTGCCCTGTTGGGCAGCAGAGTATCACCTGTCATCTCTGTCTCTCCATCACATGGTGTGTCTGTTAGTTGATCTCTGTGCATCTTGTGGATATTTTAGGTAATGTAGAGCAGGGAGGGTTTGTAAAATTTCCAGAAACCTCACAGGAACAAAATCTCTGTCTTTTCTGCATGCTGCTGAAGCGGATCTTGCTCCTGCCTGGAACAAGTACTGAGTGTGCACTTGCCCCTTCTCAACAGGCTGAGTGCTTTCAAGTTGCAGATGGCTAAATAAACACGTTTCTCTTACCTGTAGCTTGGCTAGGCTGCTTGTCACCACAGCATGGGATCTTAATGAACCCCAGGCAGGTACAAATCCCTCTTTTGATCATCATGCAGACACAGGAAAGCTCTCCTGTGAGACATCATGACAGCAATCCCTGTCCCTCCCTCTAACAGTAAATGAACAGCTGGAAAAGCAAGGGGCTGTTGCTGCCGTGACAGAGGCGTTTGCAGTCCTACCTGCCTGCACCCAGAGTTCTGTTTCTTCCCCACATCACGTAGCCATCTGTGACACAATCTTTGTAAAAGCAGCAGTGAAGAGCTGGAGGTGACTCATGCAGGCACGTCAGCACAGCTTTACTGCGTCAGAGGAGCAGCATCAGCTGAGACCCACAGCTTCTCTCCTTCAAAGGGATAAATTCATCAAATTTCATCTTTTTCATTTAGAGGAAGAGAATTGTGTGAACAAGAGTCAGAGCACCCTTTTTTTTCCCTTTTCACTGAAGTAGCAATTACTGCAGGCTGCTTGGCAGTTTAAAGAGAACACTGAGAAGAACCCAGACATAAATAGTATTGCGCAGAAGGTGAAGCATAACATGAAAAGGAAAGATCTACAGGTCACGTTTTGCCTTACTTCAAATGGGCATAGCTCTAGCACATGCTGAGTACACACACGGTTATGTATATGAGCACATTGCAATATTTAAGTAATATTTACTCCTGAATCTAAGTATTTGTATGGTAGTGGACTTCTTTGGAAAGCTTCTTTTAGTGGATTCACTAGTAACATGTTTGAAACCCATCTCCTCCTCTGTTAACCAAAAGACAAATTTTTCACCGCATTTTAAGGGAGCGTGACAAGTTTCTCATTCTTTTGTTGATGAGAATTTCCCCCCGCATGGAGACTATTTGTTCCTCATGCAGAAGCTCATTTTATTTCTGTTTTGAGCATCTGATCATGTGCAGGAAGGGGAAGTCCTTGCTCTAACTGAAAAGACACTTGCCAGCCTTCATTTTCATGAGTAATTCAAAGCCATAAGAGAACCGTGGGATTCAAAGGGGAGGGTAATACTGCCAGTGAAGTAAAATGCCCAAAAGTAATGAGGACAAAACACAGGGATATGAGACACCAAGCCAGTCTTACATGCAGGACACCAGAAAGCCTGTCCGCAGGGAATACTGCAGCAACTTGGTGCTATCATTTTCTTAATATACTTTTATTTAATGGAAGCTGGGATTTTGTGAACAAAATGCTGCCTGTGCTATTTGCTGTTGAATACGTGTCAGCACATTGCATGTTGTGGCAGATGACAGACTCCTCCAGGGCTGGGGAAGTTTGTTGATTAGCCTTCTACACGCTGTGGAAATGAAATCCAGCAGTTCCATATCAGGATTCACAAGACATTTAAAGTTGTGTTCTGTAAGCTACAAATAAGTGTTCAAGGTCCGTTGGAATTGATTTATGGCTTATAAATGTGATCCTGCTGACCTACATACCACTTATTTGTAGCTTTCCTTCTTATGAGAAGGTTAAGAAATAGGAAGCCAAATTCCCTCTTGGTTTTGAGAACGTGGGCTAAAAGCAGCGATGGTGGCAGAGACAGACACTGATCGCTAACTAAGCCCTTTCCCTCCTGCCTCTCTAACGCTTGAAGAAAAGGTAGGGAAAGCCAGTCTTGCCCAGTGTCCTAAGGTGTCATCCATCACTCAGCCCCTTACTGCCTTGGGGTAGGAAGGAGGGAGCAGGGGAGCTGCAAACAAGCCCTCTGGTGGGACCCTGCTGGCGCTGCCCACCTCTGAGCACCCCCAAAACCTGCACCACACTTTTTGCTACAGCCTGCTAGTTCCCCAGCTAGCTATGCTAAATAAATAGGTAAATATCCCTGTGGTACCTTTAAGTATAGTCAAAACCAGAAACCAATTCAGTTAAGACAGTGAAGTTTAAGATGTCTGTTTAAAAAGAGCCTATAATGAAGGGAGCCAATCTATTCTCAGTGCCTCTGAAGTGCTTGTGTCTGAAAGGTCAGAGGTGGATTTTGTATTTATTGCTTTATTGCTGAATCAGGCTGTTGGAAGTTAACCTCCCACCTGCAGATCCGTGGCTTCCTCAGGCTCCTAAGCAAGCTGGATTCCTATGCAGAGCCACGAGCTTTATTGAGCTTGAGTTCATTTCAAGATGGTCTAACTCAATTATGATTATTTTGGAAGAAATAAGCACGGGCTTATTTCAAAAGGGTTTTTGCTTAGACTAAAAAAAAGCCAACATAACAAAAGGGTGGTTTGGTAATGAATCTGCTCCTATGAGCTGTACATCATGCATAAGTGCCTCATTACAGTTTTCCCGACTGTCTAAATTTGCCTTTCAGTTTGATGGCAACAGTGTAATGAGGATGTCCAACTCAGTAACAGTAAAAAATGTACAGGAACAGGAAACATGCTCAGTTAAGCTGCACGAAACAGGTAGCACAAGGGATGGCAAAGCCCCAACTAGCTAGGTAAAATGCAGCATGGTCTGTACAGGTGATAGAAAGAGGAAAATAATATAGGAAAAAGGACTGTACATAAAAGTTGTTGATGCGTATCTAACACTTTGTTTGGGGAAGGCGTGAGGCTGGCAGGCTCTGCTCTGCTCTCCTCAGGTGATCTTCCTGCAAGCAATGAAGCAGAAATGTATTTGGCCAGGAACAGAAGGATACGTATGCAGTCAAAACCACCAGGTGTCCAAAAAATACTTCACTTAATAGGGTCTGCCAATTGAACACAAATTCAGATATTGTTAAAAGCAAAATTACTAAAGCGGTGAACTGAATACAACTTTTTTTTTTTTTTTTTTTCCAGGCACAGCACAATGAATGAAAATGCAGCTGATGAGTTCCTTTTCTGTCATTATTATGTGGTGGTGTTCTTTCATCTGTGGATGAGGTCTCTGTGTTTCACCCTAACAACTCTCCTGAGCATTGATCTGCTGCTCTCGAATCTAGTCCTTACTGCAATTAAGTTTGCGCAGAGAATCCCTGTGGCTGTGAGTACCGAAGGCTGAGGAGCTTTTAGCTGACCCAGCCTATGAATGTGTAGTATTAGCCTATCTCAGAAGAGAGAATCATCAGGAAACAGAAAAAAGTGTCTGTAAGCAGAAGAGAAATGGCAAGAAAGGAAGATTTCTGTAACGGCCATAATAGTGTTCGTACAATCTTACCCGTGTTGCTGTTTGCAAACAATCCCCCATCTCCTCAGTGACTTCTGTACTCACCAGGCTCCTCGGTTAATAGGCTCCCTCTGATTTCTCATTAGCCATAGCCACCTAATTACATCCAGGAATGAGACTTATGTCCCGATCTCCTCATCAGTGTTGCTTACTGAGTAGCTGCTATAGCTGATCTTTTTTGTAGTTTTCCACATATGCTCAATGAAGAGCTCCAACCACTGGGTCAGGGCTACAAAAATTAGCAGGCACCAGAAATCGTGTATGTCAGTGCTTGCATCTCTTTGCAAGCACTCCTAAATATTTTTGTGGACTATCTTTCCCATTAAATCTATGTTAAACCTTAGCCAAACAAGGTCTTCAGTGTAAGACAAAGAGAACAGCAGGCTTGGTTTAATGAAACCATTATATTAAAAGAAATGAAAAATAAAAGCCCCTTGAGCGACACTATTGATGATTATTTATACTGATCAATATCTAATGTGACTAGTCTGCAATGGAAAGCTGCTCTAAATCAGGCTGAGGTTGTCTGTGGTTTGTGGGCAAATGTTTCCTGGGTCATCACTACTGGAACCAGAGCACATGCCAGTTGCAAGAGTGCAGGAAAACATCCTATACAGATAAAAAGTACAGCAGCCTTTTGGTTAGAAGCCTGAGTTGCTCTGTCACTTAAAATTACATTAAGACAAAATTTCTGTCAAAAAAATGTCACACTGTCAAAACGAAAACCTAGAAAGTTTCTTGTTTCTGTTGAAATTTCACTTAGAGGAAAAACAAGAAGAAATTGATTTTTTATTTTCCTTTTTATCATCACAATGTGTTATTTTAACTAAGAACAAAGATTTTGGATTTTTAAAGCATGTTTATTAGGAAATTTATTTCAGTTGGGCCTTGCTGTGGCAAGGTCCCATTGGTATATGTTGAAATGTTGGAGATGATCTTACCCTGGGACATGTCTATAAAGATAACAACTGTGCTGGCAAAGCAGCATTTTGTTCACACCTGTATTTAGTATTTATCAGTGAAGGTCATAACAATGGTGCCCCATTTTGAGTGATTATTTTGTTACTATCTGGGTTAAACTGAAGTAGGACGCTGCTCATTTGAAAGAAACCTCCCTATGGAGATAGGTACCACAGTAATGAGATGAGAACTCTAATTGAGTTATTTTGCTTCCAGAGCATGTGTAGGCAGGCCTTATTCCTGTGCAATATTCCTACACATTAAAAGAAATGAACAAAATTTAGGTATTGATCCTTTTTCCATAGAAACTAGTATCTGTTTAGTTTAAATTTAGTGAGATTTATGACTTAAAGAACAGTTCTTTGCTGGTTTTAGGGAGGAAGTAAAGGACGTAGAGGCTCTTAAGCCCCTGATTTGTCTGTACAAGTATTACCTATGTCTGTATCTCTTCTGATGTGGGTTGCACTTATTTCTGTTTCTATAATATCCTCCTATAACCTGACAAGAGCAAGCTCCATTTTCAGTGGTAATGAACTAATTAAGAAACTAAAATCAGCCAGCTTTCTTTTAAATGAAATCAATTTCATTTAAAATTTTAAAACATACTAGCACTCTCCCGATATTGAAATTGCACTCTTTTGTGTTCTTAATACATTTCAACAAGATCAAGTAGCAGCAACAAAGTATTCCATTTCCATGGAAATCAGTGTAGTTTTCTTTGCCTCTAATCAGACCACTTTGCTGAAAGCTAAACTGTTTATTTTTAATCTCTCAGAAGATGAAAGCTTGCCATGCCTTTTATGTCAGGAGTGTAGCTGTTCTTCTCTGCTTCATTAGGTCTTTTGGCTTCAGCCTCACCTGCAACTGAGAGCTGGGCAGTGGGACAGATGTGTAGAGGATGCTAATGCCTCTGCCCTCCTTCCTTCGCTTTGCTGGCCGTTTCTAGCCCAGTGCAGTGGGAGTCGGCACTAAAAAAAGGAGACCTGGGCCTGGCTCAGGAAGAAGCGTCAGATCCAGGATCTAGGGAGGAAAAGGCAAAGGGTTGCTCAAATAGCTGGCTTATGTTGTGCACATGCATGAAAAAATTATCTGTCTTATCGTTAGCCCCAAAAGCAAAGGATGGGGTTAGGACAAAGATGGCATATCAGGTAACCCGCAGCTCATTTTAAAAGAGTGTTCCAACAATTAGCATTGTAAATACAGCAGAGGTAATGAGAAACAAGAGGTGGGTGCTTGGAGCCAAACCTATGTTTCAACACTCTCGGTCTGAATCATTCCACGGTGCTTGTGCTCATACACCATCATTGGTGGTGAAGGTTCAGAGGCTGGATGACCTCCTGTGCAAATGCCATCCACTTCTGGCCTCAAATCAGCTACAACCAGAGAGATTCCTGTGCATCCTCCCTGGCTCTGAGAGAAAAATAGTGTAAGAAGGAAAGGTGGAGCCAATGCACGCTTTCAGCATTGTGAAAGCTCTCATTGTACAATGCTTGTAGGTCACTTATTTTTTTTCCCAAAAATAAACTGGTGACTTAAGCTTTGTTCTAAACAAGAAGCTATTCCAGTAAATTGTCTTGGTTTGTTTTGGTTTGTTTTTTTTTTTTTTTTGAAGAAGCCCAGTTGCTGTAACCAAGCTCATGTTTATTTGCACTGATGGAAGAGCCCAGAGCAGTGGATGGTGTGCGGAGTCCCATCAATGTATATGTGTGGTTAAGGTACAGCTCTGCATTTGAACATAAAGAAACTCCTGCCAGATAATAGAAGTACCAGGGAAGTCCACTGGTTGTGTATTGTGTCACCAGTTACCTCTGTGTGCAAAGTAGCATGGCATGGTTCAGTAAGGAAGTCTGAAAAACCCTGAGAGAGGTAAGAAACTGCAGCTCCCAGCACCTGCAGGGAATGAAGTTGTTAAGGACCCTGAGGGTTGCCGTCTCCTCTGTGGAGACTCGGCACTGCACCAAGGCACATTCCAGGTGACTAATGTAGGAAGGAGCTAATGCAGAAAAAAGAATTCAAGTGAGGTAAGGAGCCCTCAGGTGAGGGGAGCAGCCAGAGGGAAGGAACTGGTGTAAGATGGCATAAATAGGGGTGTAGGACAAGGGAGCGAGAGGGCAGGAACCTACCACCAAGGTCTCCCCTTTGTTGCAGGTACATTAGCTTGGTGCTCATGAGCAGGACAGCAATGCCTGGCTGGCATGTCTTGGGGAGAAAGTTTTACTGTCTCGGGTTTCTTGGCAGGATTCAAAGTCAGTGGGTATTTGCAGAACTCATGCAGACCAAGTTCATGAGCTTTCCTGCCAACAAAACCTGCCAAAAGGATCACATCAAGATTGAATATAACAGTTTGGTAAGATTGTGATTTTTTTTTTTCTTTTTCATTCTTGGCCTTGATAGAGTTTAACTTCTTGAGCATGTTTGGCCTTGATAATGTTGAAAGTGGTGTGTCTGCACACAGCTTAAACTTAGCCATGGCACTTTTGCTTTCTTTGTCTCATTCTTGTTGGGCTAATGGTGTTAAAAGCCATAGCAGGAATTGAGCACAGCATGGGGCCTGAACCTCCGAGGGTAGGAACAGATATCAGCTCATCAACCTAATGGCCTGAGCAGTTCCCCCTAATTACTCTCTGGTTTGCACAGCAGAGATGCATAGATGTTATTTACCTCTGCTGATGACACACAAGAGGGAACTAGCTCCTGCTCCCCTTTAATAGCTGTGATGTTTCTGCGCAGATAACAAGAGCAGCCAGCAGTAAAATTGCCTCCTTGCCTGTAAGGTCAGTAGCTGCAGCTCCAAATTCACAGAGGAAAGCTGGCAGGAAAATGCTACCTTTGTGCGGTCACTCTTCACTCTCGAAGGGGCACTGAACTGCCAGCATGGGGTCTCTGCCAGGCGGGCAGGGAGAGAGTCCTACTTATGGCACCAAAAATTTACTCCAGTCCTTTCTCCATATACTTAAATAGTGCCAGGGTTGAACTGGAGCGAGAGCATGATGATAATCAGTGTGACCTGGTGCAAAACAATCTCCTCCATTTTAATTCATGTTTTTGTTAGTATGCAGATAAGATTTTAATTAAGGTTTTCGTTTATTGCCTATTGATCTTTGATATTTACCTGTCGTCTCTTTTTTTATTATTATTGATTTGATCTTGCTAGATAGGAATTAAACACACCATTAGTCTTAGGTTAGCTAAAACTGAATAGTTCAGTTAATGAATGATTCGCCGACAATACTAATTGCTCAGTTTGCTGATAGACTCCAGGAACCACCACAAGACAAACTGATATTTATAACAGGTGTCTGAAGCTGGCAGATGTTTAGGGAAAAGAAGCAGATAAGCAGGATTAAGGAATTTCAGAAAAAGTTAACCTGTTTCCTTGCGGGGCCACACAGGCCTCGCCTGAGGCGTCATCACTAGAAAAATGAGGCCATTGTAAGATTTATTGGCTCAGTACAGCATTTATTTAGTGACAGTCACAAAAGGTAATTGTGTGAGCATGTGCAGCCTGGAGTGTTTAATTGCCTCTGCGCCAGGGCTCCCGTGCGTATATGGGGAAGTACTTCCCCAGATGTATTAAGTAGTGTCTTTCCCAATATATAAAACACTGAGAATATAGCGTTAGCAAGCCTGCAGCATTGCTGCAGCAAAACAATTGTGTGTGCGAGGGAAGCGGTGAAAGGGGAAGGGGCAGTGGAGCCTGTTTAGTGTTCGTTTTATCCCTACACAAAACATCTCCTGGGAGCATCGTTTCTGGTGTCTTCATCCTGTGGACAAATAGCCCTTGGTAGCAAAACAAGCACCTACGTGCCTGCCAGAAGGTGCAAGTCAGCCAGGACCAGGAAGAAAAGGGGGTGGGGTGGATGTGTGTGTGTGAGAAGATGACAAAAGTTTGACTTATTTCGATCCCAGGTGATTTCCCTTTTAAAAAGAAAAAAAAAAAATCACAACTTTACTTCTATTCTCTTCTTCCTGCCTATTTTCCCTAGAGAGAGTTATCTTTTCTTTCCCAGCTTTCCTTCTTCATAAGCACATTCTTTTTTTTCTTTTTGGCACTGAGAGAAGAGGAAGAAAAGAAAGTACATGGGAGGAAATGAAGGTGAAAAGGATAAGCACAACCTGAAAAAAAGCATTTAATTTCTTTATCACTACCTAAAAGCAGGAAATGGTTTTTTAAAATAACTTTTATAATAAAGAGGTCATTCAAAGTATTTTTTTTTTTTTAAGAATGCCTACCAGCTCGAACAGTTGCTTCTGTATCTGTCATACAAGTAACAACGAGATGGTAAAAACTGGCTGCTGTATTAATTTTTTTTAAAAAGTCATTCTCAGTCACATCACTTTCCGCTTTTGTATAGCTTCTTGGTTACACATTATGATGCCAAATACTAGCTTTATGGAGGCCTTCTGCACTTTGGATTTAGAAGTGTGTTACTAGATTAAACTGTTTGGCCCTGAACACAGGGCCAGGGAGCAGCAGGAGCTGCCTAACTGTGAGTAAGCAGCACCTGTTGATGGAAGCAAGCCTAACATCACCCAGCATCCTTGCCCTGCAGGACAAAACCAGAAATAGGCTGGGTTTTGATGTGTTTTGGTTGGTTTGGTTTGGGGGTTTTTTTGGGTTGTTTTTTTTTCTCCACAAGACTGTGGCGAGGGTGGAAGAAAGGAGCAGGTTGAGATGCAGGGCTGAGCTTCATCTGCCACAGCCTGGCCAGGAGGGACAACCATACCCAAAGGAAAAGTGAAGCTCAGGCAGGGGGTTGTTAAGGGCTAGGAGGGCTTCTGAGGATAGCTGTCTTGAAACTTTGTTCAGGGTGGAAATGGGAAAGCATGGCATAGTGATAATCGGAAAGGATCTGCTTTAAGGACTAAAATTAAAAGCTACGCGTTCGCCATAAAATGCAGAGTCTCAATTTTCCTGTGACATGTAGGATTAATTTCTGGGCCTTGCGGTTTATGAGATAATGGACTATGTAACTGTTCTTCATCTCTGTGACTAACGGCTCCTTTTTGGCACACATCCTGGAACTCAAAGCAGTGTAATTTTTAATTCTGGATATCACAACTAATTATACTATTACAACTAGCTGTAATGTTACAACTAACATTATTCATCTTAGCCTCCGCCGTCCTTTGCCTTTCATAAATCCTACTTCTTCTGTGCAGATTAAATTCAGAGGCTATTAACACTTTGATTACGGTTTAGTCATATTAAATTATCCCTTGGTTGTAAGGCTGTCCTGTCAACCACTATGATACCTACAATTAATTGAAAAGATAACTGGTAGTTTGATGCAAAGGCTGTGCCTGGGTAGGACAGCAACCCCCAAGGAGCCTGGTGCAGGCTCAGGTGTACCCTTCCTTGCAATGAGGCTGGAGACAAAACAGAGTTAGGCTCTCAACAGGAGCAGAATTTACACCCGTAACAAGGTTGAGTGGCTGTACGCTGAAGCATAATTAGGTATTGAAGGCCTCTTGGGTGACACAGGAGGGAGAAATTTCAGGAACAGGGAATTGAGTTGTTACCAGATATTCTGGTTAAAACTGAGTCCCCATCCCTTTGTGATCAAAGGGCCTTGGGGAAACCTCGCAGCTGCAGGGAACCACAGTGTGTGAGCGCTTCAGCTCTGACACACGATACCACAGCCCATCCATGCATGTGGCCTTTCACACTGCTTTTTACCAGGGCATTTAGGGGTCCCTGAGGGTTGTGTGTTACAGAGCCTCCTATTACCAGCAGAAGGGCTTTGGGGTAATTTCCAAATATATGTCACCCTTCCATCGAACAGCCCCAGGGGAGCAGCTCCATAGATATTGCCTTTTTGGCAGCTGTTGCCCATGGGCTGGGAGATGCCATGAAAGGGCTGCTCACCATGGGCATGGTGTGAACTGTGCCTGTGTTATTTATTTCTACTCCTACCTCTAGACAATGAACTACAATTTTCTTTTCCATAATTATTTGTACAGTGGCTGGTAAATGTTTCCTTGTCTTCTCACCAGTCTCAAAGGTTAGCTTGTTAACGAGGAGGTTTTCAGATACTCGCCATCAGTCTTCCCTTTGTGGGGAGCGGGGTGTCTTTGAATGGTTGTTTGATGCTGTTCACATAGGCAGGCAGCAAGATAACAAGGCAAATTATTGTCTGCTTCACTGATCAGAGTCTGTAATAATCGCTCACTTGGTGCTACACATTCAATTCCTGACAAACCAAAAGGCATTTACCATTTTGGCTGATGCTTTTTTTTTTTACCCCTGACACACACTGGTTGGATATGGTTTTGTCACATCTAATTGCAAATGATCTTTGATATTTATTTTTTTTCCTCTTACATCTCCAGAGGCATACCTTTTGGAGTGTCAGCAGCAGGCAATACAATTTCAAAGCATTTGGAAATGCCAGTTAAGGCTTATTTATGTGATGATTGAACCACCTGAGAGCTCAGTGCCCACCAGAATGCACTGTGTTCTTAGATGAAGGGAATTGTCTTCCCTGCCTACATCTGCCCAGGCGGGAGGCTTGTGTGATGATGGCTACTGTGGTCTGTAGTTAAACACCTCAGCTCAATTTTATGCACCTGCAAACAGTGTCCATCCTTACATGGAGGCTGATGTGTTTTCATGTTAATTTTGTCTATACCAGTATGTTATTGAACGTAGAATACAATAATAAATTGTAAGTGTCTCCAAAAGAAACATTATTTTGTTTTACAAATATCCAAGTGTAATTGCATTAACTCAGATTTCTGCTGATCTATTTCTTAGTTCCACTAGGCCAAACTGGGCAAAATGGCTTTGTGGTGTGGGTGGTTTTTGGTTTGATGGTTGCTGGTTTTTTACTATTTGAGCATCAGTGGAATTTTATTTGACTTAGGGGCATGTTTCCAACATTAAATATGCTGTATTTTGGATATAGGGTCTGTTGTTCAGCACTGGCATCTTCTAGCCCCCAAGCAAAGTAAGAATGTGTTGCACATCTTTCCAAATTATGCAATTCTTGTAGAATGCTGAAGGATGACTTCGTACGATGATGTGTTGGGATCTTCTGTCTGTTCCCTTCCTGTGTGGTGGGCCCAGAGCTCACAAACTCTGCTGATCAGCTTGTTTTCTCCCACTCTTATTCTTGTTAGTTGTCACTGTTCCCAGAAATATTCCTGAGTTTGAGCTTAGCTTAGTCTTGTTGCCCACTCCTGTGTGGCAGGTGAGTAGAGTGAGCCTTTGCTCTTGGAGACTGGGAGAAACCATTGACTGCACTGTACAAAACCAAGTGAGACTCCATCTGGAGGGATTTACCCCAATGTATATGAGACTCACATGTTCTATAAATAAGCAAACTGCATATATGCATATCTGCCCAGGAATGGCAAGGGTTTCATTAAAAAAAAAAAAAAAAGAAAGAAACCACAAAAAAAACCCCAAACAACAAACACAAACAAGAAAAACAGAATAGCAAACATTTGTTTTCTTCTCACTCCTGACTTTTTTTGCTGTTCTTTGTCTTCTGTTTTTAGCTTTAAAATCTTGAAGTTTTCCCTACAATGAGTTGGGTGAGATGTATTTTTAGAAGACAATAAGAGTCTCATGAGGCTGGAGCTGGATCTAATAAGGAAAAGACTAATTGGGGTAGGGCAAAAACCCAATGATAATGTTTCACTTATTATTATGAAAATTTCCCAGGAAGAGGAAACATCTGGGATTAATATAACGGTCTTACTTGCATTTTAATTTCTTGAAGTCAGACAGAAGAAGAAACATTTGTTAGGAAATGAAAAAATCAACTGCTATTTTGGAGTTTTTCATATAAAACACTTTATTCCATTACATGAAGTATCTATAAAATATTTTTCCATATGTCCTGCAGAAAGTTGGTCCTTTAGAAAATACTTAAACCCATCTTTCTTCATCTGTGTCAGATACTTCAGGGTTAATATAAAAATCACAAAACTTGGTTGAACAAGAGGCAGCAAATGAAAACAAAGACCTTCACTGACACAGCAGTGAGGGATGCCCTGACCCATGCTGCCTAGTTTGTTTTAACTCATGCACAAGTATGCAGGGCAGCGCTGTGGGTTTTTTTGAAGTTGTTTTTTTTAAAAAAAACCACATTCTACATGCTGAGTTCCCTATATGCATGAACCTAACCCAACTTTACAGATGAATGCTTTTGTACAGTGTATTCTTCTATGTGAAGAATGGATTCAAAAGCGCCAAGCCAGGATATGGGGTTTGAGTCACTAGATAGCTCAATGTATTTATGCAAAATAGTACTAAATAAAGAGAGGCAGGAGGTTAATAGAACTTTTTGGGGCTGTAATAGGGAAAGCTGTAATTAATTCTTATTTCCTGTATTGGTGTTCAACTGGGAGGGAATTGCATGCAAACTTGATCCTTTAGTGTGCCCTCCTTCTTTTCTGGCCATGGCCAGGAAACAGTTCAATGGACATGCCGATCCATCATACTCCTCTGTTTTGGGGATTTACAACAAAGGCTTCCTCAACAGCTGCCTCAAAATCACGCCCTTGTAGAGCAGTGCTGAAAACCTGGTACCTGATGGTCTGCAGGCTAATTTAAGGTTTTGGTGATGTTTAGATAGGAAAGTGATCAAAACAACCAAAATTGTACCTAATTGCCAGCTAACATAGATATTGTGTAAAAAAGCGGTACTTAGAGCAGGTCTTCAGTAGAAAGTATCGACTATATCTGCAGGAGAATGTGCAGGTTCATTAATCACTTATGAAAATGAGTTTTCTTCTTTTCGGGAGCTAGAAGATATATTTATAATTAAGACAAATGAAGAAAGGGTGGTTCCACAGCTTTCTATGTGACAGTAATGGAAAGTCAGAGCTTTGTTTCAGGAATATACCCACCATCCATTGCGAGCTGAAACAGGCGCCAAGTGATAAGGCCATGGCCTTTGATCATCTGTCAAAATTAAACCTCGCTGAACATCCTCGCTGGGTGAAATTCAGCCCTTGGATATGCAGGTAGTTCTTGACATGTGTCTGAGAGCTAAACATAGGAGTCCTAGCCAGAAAAATCTGATCAGAGTGCACAAGCAAATTTTCACTGTCACAATTAAATGGAGGGAGTGGTATTGTATCAGTGAATGAAGTCCTGCAGAGCTCTGATAAAAAATGGTGTTTATGGAAACTATTAAATCATGTTTGGCCGTCTCAGGTTGTTTTATTGTTATTATATCTTTGTCCATGATCACCCTGAACAAAGTTTTCAGACTTTCCAGGAAATTAACTGAAGATTAGTTGCTGTGCTGGCCTCCAAATTTATGGCTCTGCAACTAACTACAGACCCAGATGTACAGTGATAAATAATCTCTTGAGTCTTCTAGCCCATCAAATAGAATCCGCTTCCTTGGGAGTAGGCAAAATTAAATTGGTGCTTTACAAACAAATTTATTAAAAGGTATATCCAGTCTTTCATGAAACATGAGGAATCATCAGTGCTTAGTAGGGAATGAGGTTGTTTGGTTTTTTTTTTCTTTGAGTATGAATGCGTCTGAGAAACTCAATAAGAGAGCCAGCATGCAGTAAGTTTACCTTCTGAATGTCAAAAGCAAAGGCCAGACTTGGAGCTGATTAATGGCTGCATAATCTTATCAGTTCAGAATGAAGGAGCTGTGGGTTGTAGCTAAATTATTTGTAAGGTAATTTGGTTTGACCTTAATGAGGGCTAAGGTCCCACAGACCATGGAAAAGTCTATCAATCTCCCTGGCTCTGGAAGCATTTGGGGGTTTCTCTTATTGTATCGATTGCAAATGCATTTGTTGTTTGTGAAATCTCAAGGCAGACCAGATTTTTAAAAAACTCTTTTTAGTAAATAAGATTGTAATAGCAATGATGGAAAACATTCTATTTGGGATCTGATTTCCATTTTTTTTGTACTAGGGGGATATTGTGTACCCCCAAAGCTTTCTCAAGAGCAGGCGGTGAAGTGTATAGCACTGAGGGCGGGTGAGCAGGGTGACTTGTGGCCGTGTTGCTGGATGGAGTCCTCCCAGTTGCATAAAGTTGTGGTCCAGGACATAATTCATATAGGTGACACTAGTTATTCTGGCTGCTTTGGGCCCACCATGCACTGACAAACCCAGTTTAAGTTGCAAAATGGGTATCAGGGTACAGTGGTGAATTCCCTAGAGGCAGATGTAGAAAATCCCTTCACCCTCTTGAGTCTGCAGTAGGAATGATGCAGTTTCTCCCTTTGCATGGACTTTGTTTAGCAAGTCCCTTTGTCTTACAGCTTTTCTTGCTGCAGGTAAGGGTAAAAGCTATGATGGGGTAGGAAAAAACTCCTGGTCACTATACATAGAAGGTACCTGAGGAAGGTTGCTCATCTGAAAGATTTTGCTTTGACACAAACCAAATCAGGGATGTTTTGCTAACTGGTGGCTACTGAATAGTAACAGCGCTTCCTGCATGTTTCCAGCTTTCACCAACACAGCACTGTGCTGGCCCTTCATCTGCCCAAACTCTTTAAAATTTTATCAGTTGCTCCTGACCCTCCTGTCAGCAGTTGCCAGGTAGCTCATCTATCAGATGCCTGTTTTGTGCAGACATGTACTGGAGATATAACAAAAGCAAAATCCTCCCCCCATCACTGCAGTGCTGGAGAGATCCAGATACCTGGATTTCTCTAAGGTTTTCAAGCCCTGCAACAAGTCTTACTGTTTATATAGGCATTGATTCCAACTCTTAAATTTCCTGACTACAAGGTAGGTTTGGGCCAGTTTTCTTCACGTGAATGAGCGTGGTGATTCCTTGGCACGAATGAAGCATCTTAAATTCCACTTTGTGGATTCTTTTTGCATTGCTAAAGACAGTATAAGAGCATCCCATGGCTGTTTGCGCACCTTGTTCAGCCCACAATTATCTGCTCAAGGGCTGAGGATCTGGTACAGCGTCTATTTAAGATAATGCAAAAGCTTCCAGAGGTTTCAGTGAGCGTGGCTCTCAATTGAAATAGCTTTTGTCAACAGGCTTCGCTATTTTCCTTCAGCAAAAATGTTGTCATTTTTTCATATGAAGAATCATCTGTGTTCTTTCGCTGTAGCACTGCCTATTTATCAGGTTGCTTTGCTTACACTGTTTTCTTACCAATATTTAGTTTGTTCCCATTTCCAGTAAATTCCTCCAGGACCTGCAATTTTGGAGCTAGTCTTCAGCCTGCTCTTTTATTCCTTCCTCACCCATATTTTTTTTCCAGTCTGTTGTTCTACCTCATGCTGTTTCCCGTGTTTTCTTCCCCTTTCTCCTCCCTCCGTGCAGAACAATGCAGGGGCCCGAAGCACAGGTGTGATCTGTGCTGCGCCCTTGCTCCTTCCCTCTGCTTGCTTTGTTGTTTCCTCCTGGAAAGGAAATAATCAACAGAGAGGGAGACGAGGAAGGAGGCACCATGGCCACTCTTACAGGAAGGCAAAGGTACCGAGTGGTGGATGTTAGTCTGGCATACAGTATCTGAGCTCTCCTTACCTTTTTTGTTGCTTTGTGCTAAGCGTAACTGCCACACTGTCTTGATTTTTAAGATGAACGAAGGGGTTGACACAGCAAAACCAGCCAGTTCTAGCTTGTATGTTTGCAAAGCAAGGCTTCGAAACGTAAAGCAAAGCTATACAAACACTTGGAGAGCGCAGGCTAAATGAGAGAGTAGTGGCAAGCTCCTGAGCTTTCCCACAAAGGTACCAGAGGAATTCTGGGGCTCCTGTCCCAGAAACAACAGGTTGAAAAGCAGACTCAAAGTCAAGATTTGTAGTCAGTCATTTACTTCAATGAGTTGTGGTTCTAAAGCAAGTTAGGGGTGGGCAGGGGCGACGTGTGTTGTTCTGAATATTCTTTTAACGATAGTGTTATTCCTCTGGAAAGGTGTTTTAGCTGTTTGGGCACCTCAATATTTCAGGGATATCTCTTATTTCAGAAGGAAATTAATTCAGTGTTTAACTCATAGCAGTATCTTTTACAAACTGCTTTTAATGGGAAAAGCAAAGATGAATTCAATATAGTGCAAATCATAAGAATAATATAGAGTGTCTTCTTTCATCCTGTTTTGAGGCAGACCTGCCAGCCAATGTTGCACAGAGCTCTCTGGTGGGAAAAGGAAATGCAGAAAGTGCTACCATCAGTCTTTGCCTGCACTTAGCTAAACCCGCTGACATTCACGGAGTGTAACGGAAGGAAAGCTTTCCAATGCCATTTGACTGCAAAAATTTGAGTTATCATCATTGTCCTATCGGTCTGACAAGGAAAATGATTTGTTGGTCAAAATGCCTCGTAAACATGCACATTTAATTCAATTTAATCAGAGGCAATCCCTCACTCTGAATTCAAAAGGCTCATCCACAAGTGAAGGGGTAATGAAATAGCAGGTGTCTCACTTACTCCTGCACCACTGTCCCGCTGGCTAGGGATCCGCAGGGAAGGGATGATGACAAATGCCGATTGCTCTGGGAAAGGGAGCCCTTCCCAGGCTTTGGGAGCTGGTCCCCGTTTTGGCTCAGCACAGACATCTGGGCAGGGACTGGGCTCAGCCAGGAACCTGAGGTTTTGTATCTCTGCCTGAGGCTGCGCTGGGGTAATTTGGTTTCAAGCTCATGGGGTGCTTTTACCATGGGGGTGGACGAGATCTGCTGGGAAGGGGAAAAATGCAAGTAGCCTTTTTGCCTGTATGCCACTGGTTAGGGATGGGGCTGGCCCAGCGCCAGCTGACTATAAGCAGGATCTCATTCTGCAAGCACTTATGGGCCCAAGTAAATCTACTTGTGCTAATGGCCTTATTAAGATCAAGCCTGTATACGTTACAAGTCTACACGGAGAGAAATTAGAGCCCAGATTAGATTAGCTGCTAAAGGCTGAGAATGTACAGCTGTTTGCCAAATTGCACGCTGAATTTCATTTTTGCATAGACTTTTAACTGATAGCAATTTGAAGGCAGTCATTAGAGCCATCAGCCTTTGAATGAGAAATTTCAAGGGACACTTCAGTATAAATCTGCTCTTCTGCTCGAAGAAATTATTCCTGATTTGCTTTGGGCTATGGAAACCAATTACATGAATTTTGCAAAATAACCTGTTTCTCCCAAACAGGGGTAGCACTTCTGGCCATAAACAGACATAGTTTTACTTCCAATTAACTGTGTGGGTGTGTAAACATAAGGAAAACTGCTCTTTTAAACTTGAATTTAATAACCAGAAAATATTTGGAAGAAAAAAAATCATCATTTACTGTTAGAACATGAGAGCCTGGCCATCCTTATTCCCTTCCTTTGCAAGCCAGCTGGATTTGTGAAAACAGACATACCCCTTCTTGTGAAATCATAAATACTGCACACATTATTCCTTACCAGCTCCTAGCCTCCAAGATTTAGGAAAGGGTGTGATACTAATTTTCAGAGCTAAACTTGACATAACTTCCAGAGCTCTAGTTTTCTTCTATTCCAGATTCTCCAGAGCTGCCCTGTAATCCCTGAACCATGCTGAATTCATGCTCTAGTGATATATAAATGTTAAAGGGATGCAACTGGTAATTCTATCTGGCTGCTAAATTGCCTTGGGTGGCCCTATTTCTGATGGCTCCTATCAATATATGTGTTTCACCTCTTCCAAGGTACAGTGAAAATACTTTAACGTTATTATTATAAAAATAAGTAATTACTGATGTTTAAAGCAGTTGTTATCTTTTCTCCCTGCCAGCCCATTCCACTATGTTAATATCAGTATTTCTAAAATGAAGCTTTTTACACACAAGTCAGACCTCTCATGTATTTTTTTTTTTTTAAATCTTGAGAGCATTTTCTTAAATAAAAATTAGGCAGGGAAGGAAGAGGGTCTTTTTATTTACCTTCAGATTTCCATCCTTGAGGACTTTCTTGCTGGGTGTTCTCAGGTTGCCACTGCAATTAAAAGCTTAATTGGTTTTGAATGAAAGCTGAGATTCCTGCATTCCTCAGGAGCTGAAGTTTTCATTAAAACCACCACCCGATATCATGAGACTTGCAATTAAATTCCTGATCTGCCAATATAAGTTGCAAAATGGTTTGTGCACCCAGGGTGGGATAAATATTTTGGGAGAGCAGGCTCTCGGGTGGCATAAGCTGCTGCAGATGCTGCTCCTTTAGCTGAGGTCTGGATGGTTTTCGAGAGGCACAGCACCTCTCAAACCAGATCTAGCCAAGTCTGTAACCAAGCTGGGGCCAGGATAGATGCAGCCACAGTGTAGGTGTTTGTGTGTTGCCTGTGTGATTGAAAGGCTGTACAATTGCATCACAAGGACTTTTGTTAACCTGTGTGTGCAAGGGCCCGGCTGGGAGGTGGAAGAATGGACTGTGAAAGCTTCAGCTGCATCTTCTGGGGCTTTGCAGAGGTTACACCTGCTGCAAAGCTTTTCTTTCCAAGAAGTAGCACCATTGGGAGGGCAAAAATAATATATGCTGTGTCTGCACCCTCCAAACTCAGCTGAGGAGAAAAGTAGGGAATCATATCAACTTTTCTTCCCAGTTGCTTGGCTTAGTTCAGTGATCTTAGCATGACATGGGAGCAGTTTTGCCAGGCGGGCTGGGATATGGACTAATATTTCCAGCAGGAAAGAGTTTAGGATTTGGTCAAGGGCAAGAGAGGTTTTCCTTTAACCACTTCTGCATCTCACAATTTGATGCACATAAGAGCATCAAAGTTTAAAAAGAGCAGCCTAGCAGAAAAGTGCTGGTGTGATGATAATGTAGATGCATGAATCTGTGATCCAGGTGACCAGATGCCCCTTCTCTTGATGTGCTACTGAAGGGTTCAAGCACAATCAGAACTTCATTTGAAATGATGACTGTCAGAAGTAAGGAGTATTGGTAGGCCAGAAGGAAGAGACATCAAGAACCAAAAATAATTACAAAATAGACCCACAGTTTTTGCTATTTTGGGCATATTCTCCTTCAGTACTTTAAAAAAGGAGTATATTGTAGAACCAAAGGCTCTTATACCCACGACAAAATTTCAAATGAATTTTCTCCCTTTAGAATTAGGGGAAAAAAAATCCTTCCAGGTTTTGATCAAGAGAAACCTGTGCAGAGTTCTGTGGTCCTCTCTCATTAGCCCTGGCTGAGAAGGTGCTCAGGCAGGTCCTTGCCCTTTCCTCCAGTTCCTCTGTTGAGCTCCCATCTTCCCATAGGTGGTGGTCCTTGCAGCATTGTTGTTCCTATTTTCCCTCTTTTAGGTGCTGGAGATTTTTTTTTTTTTTAATAAGACCAAGATTTAAAATTATTTGTGATTTCAATTGTAAACAAGGGATGTGATCATGTAGCAGCAGATGCTGGAAAACAAAGTCATATATCCAGCAAGTCTTATTTCTAGGTCTAGCAGGCATAGAGACTGAGCTTTCCTGGGAAGAACCACCACTGGAATAGCAGCCAGAGGTTTTTTTTATTTTTCTTTTTTCCTGTGGGTTTTCTTTTTTCCCCACCTTCTTTTTCCTTTTTTTTTCCCCCTTTTTTCTTTTTTTTCCTACCTTTTTCTTTTCTTTTTTTTTTCGGTCCTTAGTAGCAGTGCTACTTTTCTAACTTAAAAGCAGAATCTGTTCCTTTGCTCCACATGGTGCGAGTCTGCTGAGACCGTGCACAGGAAGATGAGCAAAGGCTGGGAGCACTTTCATCTTAATGGGGCTTTGTGTGTGTCTGAACATCCCAAGGGGAGCCCTCTTGGGTGGGAAGAGCTTCAGAGCCCATGGCAGTGTGTGGTGCCAATAAGGAGATGAAACAGTAGCTGCCTTCCACAATTACTTGGTGAGGATGGTAGAGAGTTAAGCGCTTTGCACATTTGCACAGAGCAAATCTGCTCACTCCTTAGTGGTTAACTTTTTCTCTTCCTTTACCGTGTAAATGCCAGAGGGATTGGATGCCATCAAGAGAGACCTGGACAACATTGAGAAGTGAGCTCATGAGGTTCAACAGGGCCAAGTGCAAGGTCTTGCACCTGAACTAGGGCAATCCTTGGTATCAGTACAGGCTGGGAGATTATGGGATTGAGGGCAGCTCTGCAGAGAAGGATTTGGGGGTACTGGTGGATGAAAAGCTGGATGTGAGCCAGCAATGTGCACTCACAGCCCAGAAGGCCAAACCGTGTCTAGGGCTGCATCAAAAGAAACATGGCCAGCAAGTCAAGGGAGGTGGTTCTGCCCCTCTACTCTTCTCTGGTGAGACCTCACCTGAAATCCTGTGTCCGGCTCTGGAGTTCTCAGCACTGGAAAGACATAGACCTGTTGGAGCAGGTTCAGAGGAGACCACAAAAATGATCAGTGGGCTGGAACATCTTCCCTGTGAGGACAGGCTGAGAGCTGAGGTTGTTCAGCCTGGAAAAGAGAAGGCTTTGGAGAGACCTTATTGCAGCCTTTCAATACTTGAAGGAGACCTACAAGAAAGATGGGGACAGACTTTTTAGCAGGGCCTGTTGTGACAGGACAAGGGGTAATAATTTTAAACTAAAAGAGGGAGATTTAGACTAGAGATAAGGAAGAAATGTTTTGCACTGAGGGTGGTGAGACCCTGGGCCAGATTGCTCAGAGAGGTGGTTGATGCCCCATCCCTGGAAACATTCCAGGTGAGGTTGGATGGGGCTCTGAGAAACCTGCTGTAGTTGAAGCTGTCCCTGCTCAGTGCAGGGGGGTCGGACTAGATGACTTTTAAAAGTCCCTTCCAACCCAAACCATTCTATGATTCTGTGATAATTTAATGCACAGCTTTTAAGAGCATTCAAATTTGTGAATGCTAAGGAAATAGCCCTTGTGTTTCTTGTTACTTGCAATGGTTTATATTTCTCTGCTTCCAGGGCCACCGTGAGACTGCTGAAACACTGCAGTGGAGCCCAAGCCCTGAGTCTAGGTGAATATTTAGTGATGCACAAGCCATGATCTGGCAGAGATGGGAAACCTGAGATGTCCTTGCTGGAGATCCAGAAGGGAAGCCAAGGAACAGTTCCCAAACTTCTTGTGTTATTGATGCCTCATTTCCTCATTAGCACCACAAAGATTTATGTGAAGGGACTTCCACAGTGCTAATGGAATTACCTACCTAAATCTCCCCTGCAAAGATGGCCGGGAACTTTCCATCACTCTGCCCTCATGTTAGTTCTGGGTGAGTAAATGAATTATTTGTTAGCTAGCAAAAGCAAAAATCCTTTCCTTTTAGGTTTGACTTCTGTTGGTAGTGTTGAGGGCTTTTCAGTACCTTCTACTTAGGTTGAGTTATAATTTGAAACACAAATTGAAAATGTTTTGATCAATTTTCCCATTCTAATGCCAGTGATGATGAGTGGTTTTAGGCAATCAGTCTGCTTTTTTTTTTTTTATTAATATAATACTGTCCTGCAACATTTAACCTACCTCTGTTTCATGCACAAAATCTGTCTAAAAGACAGATCTTCAGAATAGATACGTTTCCCATTAGCACTAATAGCAATTACATGCTTGCACTGCTCAAGTCTGTAGTCCACTGTTGCTCTGTACAATGTGCATCACTGGTTGAAGGCAAGGAAGACATTTACTCCAGTGTGTAGGAAATGAGCTGTGCTCCTCTCAAAGTGCAAGCTGAGAGCAGCCCAGCAACCTCATCTTTTAGGGTCAGGCAGACACAGTGTTTCCTGAGGCTGTTCCAAAGATAGGGCATGAAGAACCCTCCAAAGGGGATGTCAGCCCATGCATAGGGGCCACATAGAGGCTCAGAGGCTATATCAAAGGGATGGAGGCCATTTTTGGGGCATCCTTCACAGACTGAGTGAGATGCCATAGGCAGGGGTGCATGGTCAGGCTAGGTGCTCCTTCCCTCCCTTGCCTTCTGGTAACTCAGGCAGAGGCTGCAGTGGGTTAAACAAGAGTGGTAGGAGCTGTGCAACTTCTGCCCCTCCTGAGACCTTCAAGTCGCTTCAAATCTGGTTATGATTTTGCTGATCATCCTCATCTGTAGCCTCACTGCTGCCAGTTAATTTCCTAAAATGCCCTTACATTTGGTATCGGTGCCAGTGGACAGAACTGCACTGGTTGAGCTCAGAGAGGATAAAAGGAGCAGCACCATAGCTTGTGCTAAGCAGGACTGATTTCTGCTCTAGCAAAAATGCCTGTGAAGGAGAAAGAATAAATCTGAAAGGAGGCACTCTTAAACCAAGATGGGAGGATACACCTGGGTAGCCTATTGTGTGAAACCACTCTTACTAATCATGTTCAAGTGTGTGCTCAGGCAGCTGAGAGTGATTTATTCATTGTAATGGGCCTGATCCTGTGAAGCTGTGAATGTTGCCAGCAAAGGTGACTGGGTTGGCTGCTCTGTGCAGTAGGAGGAGAGGTTGTATATATGAGAAGGAGAAATACAAGCTTAGGACACTGGAAGTATGAAACTCTGGAGATTAATGATAGAAAACTATCATGTGTTTAGGGAGAGGAAAGTAAGCAGGAAACAGGAGCCTAAATTAGACTGCAGCTCCCTGGGTAAAACACTCAGGTTATAAATATTCCGGTAGCATTTAAAGCAGGGCTGACTCTGCTGATTGCTCTTCGCTGTCCTTGACGGAATCGGTGTGTTATTCATGCTAGTATTCTGCCTTGCTGACAAAACCACCCTGAGTTTCTCAGAGGTGTGGGAGGAGGCCGTGCATGGGTTTGGCAGGAAGACTTCTGAATATGTCAGTAGGTGAGGAGGCTGCGTCCTTGCTTGCCACTGCAGCCTGCAGTGCTGTGGGACAGGAGCTGTGGGTTGGGCTGAGTGTTTAATTATTCAACTGATGCCAGGGATGCTGGTTTTGAACAGTATCTTCTCAAAGGAGCCAAATTTTTATGTGAGATCACTGACTCATCTTGACCTTTGTGATCAGTCTAGCACAAGGTCTTGCAGAGTCATCACTGCTCCTCCCCAGCTCCAAAGCTGACAGGCAAGGGAAAGTGAGGCATGAAGAGGAAAACATGGAGTGCTGAGGCTCCATCTGGATAGAAGAACTGGGAGCAAAGTGGCAAAATACTTTTCATTGACAAGCTTAAAGCACAGCAGATTTCAGGCTTCAAAATCCCACAGCAATTGCTTCACAAGAGCAAAATAGTTATTGCTCCAAGGAGCCGGTGCCTGCAGTGAGCTCCACCTCTCTCTCTCTCTTTGTCACGGCCCTTTCCTCGGGAGAACTAAGGTACAAGCGGAAGTCACCAGCTCCTGCAGTTTGTGATGAACAAGACCAGGCACTGGTCAGTGTTTTCTAGGCTGGAGTTTATGGGGTCACTGGGAATTGCTGCATTGCTGAATGCAGTCAATCCACTTAACAGCACAGCATTGCTTCTAAAGGACCCCAGCCGGCTGCTCTTGTCTGCTGTGGCGTACTGAAACGAAAAGTGCATCCCAGCCTCTAGTTCAAATAAAAATTCTCTCTAATCTGGAATAGCTCTACCCTGAGAGATGCCTTAAATATGACAGCAGGGCTGCCATGGTGGGGAGTATGCTTTTTTACTTGTATTGAAAAGAACTTTATTTCTGTCATAAAAAAAAAGTTTAGCGTAGAAAGTTAACTAAGGTAATGTTTTTAGAAGCTGAAAATATTAGGAAATCAAATAAAAAGCAATGGTGATTTTTATTTTCTTTTTGTTTAAAGCCCATGGGAATTCATTTCCTGGTGTCATTGTCATAACTACAGACTTAAGTAATTCATTTCTATTTGTGTCGTCCCACATATGCTTCCATAAGTATTGCATGCAATTCAGACTAAACGAGCAGTTAAGCTAAAGATGGTGCTGAGCAATTCAGACTGCAAACCACATGTGCAGGCAGGAATATAGCCCTTTGCAGGAGCTCCACTATGCCATCAATTTTTCTCCTCCTGTCTGCATTGTGTTTCTTGGATCATTTATACACAGAGGCGACTTTAAATTTTGTTTCCATGCATGACACATTATGAGACCAGTGCTGATGTCTCCATGGTGTCAGGTTAAGTTTTGCCTCTTTCTCTAGTTGATATATTGGGCTGATATATTTGCCCTGTAGGAAGGATACGTGGAGCTAGGACATGCAATGCAAGCTCCAGCCATGAAATTTAAGGGCATTTACTCTGAGCTTAAATGGCTAGGGTAATGGTTACCAGAGATGGAGCCTGGCTGGTCAGGCAAGTCTGATATTTCTCAGGTACTAGTCCCCTCTGGATGGGGGAACATGTTGCAGACTTACTTTATGACCATTGCTGTGTCAGTGATTGCCATTTACTTGATGACAACCTCACCTGTGCATGTTCATCCACTCTGAATGAGTTGGGTTTAAAGCAATATGAAAGAAAATGAGTTTTGAACCCTAGAACTGTGTGCGCTTGTTTGCAAAGAGGAGGATGTAAATGTTAACTGCATCTACCTTAAGCATTTGGGATTTGCTTGGGGTTTTTAGCTTCAGTAAATGACCTTACTGAGGAGCAGTGCTTTCTCCCAGTACCTGATCTGCATCCATGTAGTAAATTATCTTCCATTTTGATATTTACATTTCACTCTGTTAATGCTGTTGAACAAAACAGTGACTTCAACAAGGTGGTGTAATTTGGAGAAAATTTTCTAGGACTCTCTGCTCAATCCCAGTTGTGCTGGTGTCACTATTGTGGCTAAATTCTATACTGAGCAGGTAGCCTTAATGTCATTCAGAAGTAAGACTTTTTGTGTTAAACTCTAGGTTTTGGCTTGATAAATCAATAGCCTTTCAAGTAATCCCATTGTTTAGCCAAGCAGAACTTCAAACCGGGCTATATCTGTAAAGGAGCCAGTGTTTTCTGGACGTGTCTCTTTACAGGATGATACAGGAGTTACTGTATGGTTATGGTTGCGTTACGGTTATTTTGGGGGCTAGGGTTCATGCTGGAAGAGAAAGTAAGAGGCTAAAGCATGGTTGGAAGGGGGCTGTGAGGGGGTTCTCAAGGGAAGCGTGGGCTGCAGAAGGACCTGGGCTGTGAGGAACATTCTGGTTGATGTATTATAGTTGTCTTGGCCAGAGTTGGGGAAGAAAAACTCAAATGTATACCTTAGTTGCCTCTGACTCCTTCTTAATGACAATTGATTGGGGGGGGGCAGATGCATTCCTTTCCTGGCACACAGCTTCCAGCTCCAAGGAAACCATTAGCAATTTTACTTAGAGTATAAGTAATGTCTATTCATTATTATCTTATTTGAAAGGAAATGGGCCATTCATGATTTTGAAATCACAAGCTGTAATGATTTCTCTCTCCATGAGAATTCATCAGGCTTTACTTCATCAGCTACCTAGTGCACAATATGATCTTTCCAAACAGCAATTGCAACTGCACAACATGAAAAACAGACTCCGTGGACATGACGAAAAACACCCTGGATAGCAGTCTAGACAGTTCAATTCTGCAAAATCAAAAACTGGATACCAGTAGTTAGGTAAATTGAAGCTGAAAGAAAAAAAAATCACTTTGCAGACCCAGGATAAATGAAAAGCCAATCTGAATATCAAATTGATCCTGCTTCAGGGGAGAATAATTTGATATGATGTATTTGCCATCTCTGAATGTGTTGCTTACAGACAAATTAAGTGGTGTGCCTGGGAAAAAAAAACAACGGGAGGAGAACATAAAGTCATGAGGAAATAAGGGTCTTGATCCAAATGCAGCCCTGAGATCCTTTTGGAGCTGATACACTTCTAAGGGAAAACAGCACAGAAAGCCACAAGGTTTTTCTTGGTAGGAGTGTTTCTTTATGCAGAAATGATGCAGCTGTTGACATCAATTTTAGCACGGCAGCTCGGGGACAGCACTAATGAGCACAGGGCAATGTACTCAGTAGAAGGACTGGGGGAGTGGGTAGTAAGAGGCATATGCTCACCTCAGTGAAGTTACCTGAAATTTTGTCATGGATGTCCAAAAACTGAGTGGTGGTTTGGGTTTTTCTTATCTTTTTTAAATAGTGGTCTTGTTAAAGTGCTTCTGTAGCCAGGTAGCCTTCCTGAAATGCTTGGAGTGGCTGGATTCATCACTGAACCCACTGCCCCAAGATCCAGAACAAGAGGGATTTCATTCATGAAGTCTTACTGCCAGGTCTCATTAGTGAAGTAAGTGTTCCCTTTTCTCCTAATTACCCTGTGCAGACATCCCCAGTGCTGTTCAGCTTCAGTTCGTAGTCCCTTCAAGCTAAGTGCAGCTTCATAAAAAGCCAGCCTGTTTTGTCAGATGTGCAGGGTAAGAAGGGACAGACCTGCTGGGTGGGTGCAGAGCATAAATGCAAGGGCTAAATGAGAAGGTGGGCTGGCAGAAACATGAGCGAGAGATTGTAGCTGTTAGTTACCATTTGGTCTCAGGGCAGTTTTGCCACCAAATTCCATTAAAATGAGATTTTCAGCCTTTAAAAGTACAATTCCATGGCTTGTTTCGTTAAATAAGCTAGCAAAGATTGTGTATTAGTCTCTGACAGGGCTACATTTGGGTGAAAACCATGCTGAATTATTTATTTTGCCATTAATGTCACACAAACCACAGTAAGGAGAATTATACGGGCTGGAAAAGTGAGCAGTGTTAAATCAGATTCAAACAAATGGAATTGTTATTCTTCAATACCAGTTGTGGGTTGCAGCTGCCTAATGCATCCAGGAGAGGATGAGAAGTGAATGGTAAATCAATGGAAAGGTTCACACCTGACTGACAGCCTTTAAATAATGTAAAGGGTCCCTCAGCGCATGGTGGGGTTATATAAGAGATTAGCATTTAAGACTAGTGGAAAGACATGCAGGGAAGTGTTTCAGAAGTTTTGTCCTTGTAGCTGCAAAGCTTAAAGAGCTGGAGAGGAGCATACCTGGAAAATGGGGTGGAAAGCTCAATCCCTACCTGGAGAATGAGAAAACAAAGAAATCGTAATTTAGCCAGACTAAATTTTATTGATATTTCCTCTGGTAAGACCAAAACAGGTATTGTTCTGTGCAGTGCAGAGGACTCAAGGGCATGGTGCCCTCTGTAATACTCGAGGCAAGGAGGTAAACCCAAGGCTAGTTGGGAGCGGGGGCTCAACCCTCTCTTGTGCCATGCAAGAGGACATCTCTGTAAGCCACACTAAGAGTTTCAAGGACTCAGATGCCTTGCCTACCTCTTGTCAGCTGTGGATGTAGCATTCAGGGCATCCTGGATGTTTACAGCTCTTCTTACAGTTCATTCTTCCATAAAACAGCCCCTGTTTGCCTAAACAAACATCTATGCAAATGCAAACAGGAGATCATCGAGCAGCTGGATGGCCAAAAACTGGAAGCTGTATCTAGCAAATACGGTTGCAGGTAGCAGTCACATTCTCTCTCTGGTTCTGCAAGTCTATGCATGTTCTCTTCAGTCACAAGTACATGCTGTCTTGCTCACCTGTGCACGCTCTCTTTCTGAATTATGAAAGGTCTGAACTTTACATTTCTGACTCCCGAAATGGGTTATAAATGGACCATTGAGTTGTAGCTGTTTGATGTTCTCCAAAAAAAGTTGCAAGGGAATGATTATAAATGTCTGTGAACAGACAGATGGACATACCTTCTCCTTGATCCCTGTAAGCAGGCTATTGAATTACATCCACTAGATGATGGCCAAGAATGTAGGGAAATTCTTTATCTGGGTTTAACCCTGGTGATGCTTGTACAGGCTTGGTTATGAATAATTCTATCTCTTCCATTTACAGAGAACTGCCCGTAGAAATAACACATGAAGATGTGGGAACCATGAAGCCCATTATTGTGGCTTCATATTAAATATTAAAATCTAGATAAATAGCCTGCATATATGTGTGTGTGTGTCCGTATATATACTTTTTTTTAAAGCTTTTAAAGCTTTTTCCACTACTCTGCTTTCATATATTTGTTAAGAGCTGTTGAATGTACGTAGCCTCACCAGCAGCCACTGTCTATGGACATCCTCTGCTCACCCAAAAGCAGTGAAATTGAGGTGCACTGGCTGCAACCTCTGCCCTCCCTCTGGAAGTGTTTCCTCACCACACGTCAGGCTGGGAGAAACTGGACTTGGGAAGGATGGTATTTGATTTCTGAATAAACGGCAGACTTTTTGTAGGACGTTAGATGTACAGCAATTTATGCAGCAATATAAGGTATTCAGTTTTCTGTTTTGTCATCTATGAAATTGGGAGAAGTAGCCCGAAAATTATGTAGTGATGAAAAATACTTTAGTGACTGTGTGGTGTAGAGGCACAACTGTAATGCAGTAATAAGACTGTGAAACTTTGGTTATTAAATTCTTTCCTACTTTAACGGTTAAAGTTTATGGCAACAGTATCAGAAATACATCTGTTTTTTTAAGCAGAAGACATCATTTCTTCTGCTGGGAGAAACAATAGCCAGCAGGAAGACAAAAATGAACTTTTCATGTGACTTTAGTGAGGATGTGCCTGTAAGTTTGTGAAGGTCAAGATGGGGGTTTTTTGCATGTTGGCTAGTCTGTGGCAGACTGGGAGGGTTATATGGAAGATTCAATGGAATAAGCGGTGTACTGTATTGGTTGGATGCAGACTTTAAACAGGTATATCAATCAGAAAGGACTTCTGACAGCCAGGAATGGGCTAAAGATATTAATTGCATGTATTTTCTCAACAATAGAAAGAGTTTTAATTTAAAAGTATGATGGACAAAATTCTGCTTTTTGTTCACAAATGCTAATAAACCCCTAATATGATAACACCATTTGCTTTAGTGTCTTTAGACACTCCTCTGATTTTCTGATAGAGCTACAAAAAGTCTCTCCTCTCTTTCCAGGATTTCTTCTATCACCCACCGGTCTCCTTGCTTGATCCCCTTCTCCCAGCTGGATGCTCTAAATTTCACTCTTGTGTTTGGTCCCTCCAAACCATGGTATTAGAAGGTAAGCACAACACCAGCGGTGGTGACCTCATTCACTTGACCTTTTCAGCAGCCCCACTTCGCTCAGAAGAACCATCAGGAGAAGCAGGAGGGTCTCTTCACAGCTACCTGGCTGGAACTCCCTTTAAACTGTGAATTCAATGCAGCAACTTAAATCATGTCTTCACTAACAACTGCTTTCTTGATTTACTTGACTGGGCTTCGTTATTATTTATTGCCCTACTAATTTCTGTGTCACTGTGCGCATGTGTGTCATACATCGTGTGTGACACAACTAGTAGTTATTTTGATGTATTCTTTTTTCCCCCTAAATCATAGGCAGAGATACTCAGCAGCATGGGGACGATATACAGCCCACAGGAACCTGTCAGAAATACTCTAGAGGATGATGATTTCACCACTCACCATTCTGGTTGAACAGCTGTCATTTAGCCATTTTTGTTGAAAAACCTAGCACATTCTGATTTGATTCTGCCCCATGAACCCACAGGCAGAGTGGCTGCATGACATATAGTGAGTCGGATCAGATAAAGTGTGGTGAAGGAAAACCCTTCCAAATACAGACCAGAAAACTGTTTCTACTCAATAGTCTCATATATGCCATGCGGTTACCACCTACCTATTTTAATAAAACTTTCAGAAAGGTAATCTGAGTGGTTGGCTGGAAAGTTGAGTGTCTTGAAAACTCCAGTGGCTTTAGTGTGATAAAAAGACTATGTGGTCAAACACCTTTTAAAAAGTCTAAGGCATATGTTTGGGACCGGTAACCTCCAGGGAAGTTGTGCAAGCATGCAGCTGTGGTGGGGTGGCATGCAGTGAAGAGAATGGTTAGAGTCCAGATTGAGGCAGTCAGGATAATATCACTGAAGTAATTCAAATTAGTTTCTATTTACACCAACGTGGGTGAAAGCACAGTTTGGATTGTAGTCTAGAAGAGTAGCTCCTGAAAAAAAAAAAGAAAAATCTTCTGCAGTCACAAGTAGAAAGGAGGTTTGGCTGCGTTACACTGGGTGAAGCTACTTCAGGTTTTGGTCTTGCTCTAGCATTGTTACTTCTCTGAGTAATTGCTCAGTATTTATACAGCACTTTTCCTGACCAACAGAAAAGCTTGTTTGCCATAGCAACCCCAGTGATGACTCTGCATCTCAGGTACAAAGCACCTCCTGGCAGATGCACACCAGTACATAACATGAACTTTGGAAATTGTTCACGTTTTAGAGCAAAAAACATCTGACATATCAATAAAATGCCAAACAGAGAAAATAAGGTATGCTACGAGCTCATTAACCAGGATTCCTTTGTAGTCACCTTCAGTAATGCTTTTGTTTCCCCTGTTGTTTTTGATCTCTTTTATCTATGCACACACTTAAAAAAAAAAAAAATCACAATTTTCTTGAGAAATAAAAGATACAGGTGCAGATGTTGAAGGATATTTTTAGCCTAGTGTTTGACAAAGATATTGTAAGCACTGCCAAAAACAACTGAAGGTGAGAGTGGGTCTGTGTTTCCCTTAAGGGAAGCCTCTCTGGAGTGTGGTGATCCAGACCAAAAGGCAGTTGGATGCTTGCCTGAGCTTGCCTGCAGAATTTGCAGCCAGCGACTTAGTTTCTTTCTCAAGCTGAGTGTGTCTGGAGGAAGGGAAGGAATGTTTTGGCTGACCTTTGTTTTTCTTTCACACAAATGTTGCTGCTGTTGCAAAAGTCACAATAGGTTACTGCTTCTTGGTGTGTCAGTGCATGGGGATGGGGTGGGAGCAACCTCTGCCTTCACCAGCGGGTCCTGAATGCATTGTCCTGCCTCGGAGTTAGTCTGGCTGTTGAACAATATATTGGAGTAATTTACTCACTCTGAGAAAACAGACCTTCCTCTTGGAGGTGTCCAAATCTTCTGTCTGGAGCTCCTATGCAGGCTTCAGCAGTGGGCAGCTCTGCCATTTCTGTGAAATTTCAGTGAAGGAAGTGGTGAACATTGAATATTTTTCTATCCTTACAATTTATAGCCAGCTTGTAAATGCTGGCTTTAATAGCTTTGTAAATGCAGAAAAGCACATATCACTTCAAACAACCATCCTCAGGTCTGATCACGCTCCCTTTGAGATCAGCTGAGGTTTCCCCATCATTTATGCAGGTACCCCTCAATGTGCTTATCTGTTTTCCTGGCAAGCTTTTGAGCTGTTCTGAGGCTTCGTGCAGCTGCAGCACCTGGGGCAGGCTAGCGGCTGTGTGGATGGGTTTGCAACGGTCTTTTGGGGCAAAGCATGCCAGATCCAAAAGCTCTTGGGCTTGGTAACAACTACTGTGATGCTCAGAGCTCTGGATTGAGCCCTAGAGATCCTGATCACCAGCTGAAACTGGAAAGCAAACCCAGCTCCTTAGAATGCCTGTCAAAACAGGCCTGATGCACTTTGCTGAAAATTTGACCGAATGTCAATGTTTCGACTGGACAAATTTTATTTCTTAAAATAAACACTCAGGTGAGAAAATAGGAGACAGGACACTGACATTTTTATAAAGAAACAAATAATAATAATAATAATTAAAAAACCAACCAACCAAAAAATTCACCCAAAAGAACAAAAGATAAAAGCTCAAGTATCAATACCTTCATAGGATGCTTGGCCAGCAAAGCTCCAAAGCAAATCATAATCCAGTAATTGGTGGCTTTCTGCACCACCAGTTTTGTTTCTTGAAGCAGTAAATTCATCTTTGCATCTCTCTTTAGAGAAAACCTCAGGGTCCTGCCTGCCTTTACTAAAGCATGAGTAACAGCAACAGGGGATGGCAATGCAATGGCATCTCCTTGGGCAGCATGGGCCACGGACCTTGTGCAAGGTCTTCTGGGATGTTCTGCTGCAAAAAAAAAAAAATCCATTATTTCTGCTTCAGTTGTTGTCAGCACATAAAAGCTAAGTTGGCGTAAGGCAGTGTTCAGAAAGAGTTAGCTTGCCAGCGTGAGCACACTGCAGTTAGCCTTGATGTACTGAAGCAAAGGCCAGGGTAAGATTTAAATTGAGATTAAGGAGAAAGTAGAAGCAGGTAAGCCCTGCTTAGTGGAGAGCCTTCTTCCCCCTGTGGGGGATTGGCAGTGATACATTTCATTTCACAGGTGTTGGGAGTCTTATATAAGAGTGAAGGCAGAGCTCAGCCTGACCTTAATCTGGAGTTCATGGAGACCCGTGATCTGGGTTACAGCTTGCTCTTAGAAGTGTGTGTTGGCTTTAGCAGGAGCTGTGCTGGTAGAGTAGATCTAGATACGTTCAATGTTATGAGTATTTGAGATTGCAGGAATGAGGCTCAGAATAGTTTTAGAGTTTGTGTTGGATTGAAGGCTGGATAACACTTCCACAGCATATGTTTTTCTTTCAGTAAAGGACAAGACAGAGCAGCACGGGAGGAAATGTTAGAAATACTTTTTTAAAAAGGTATTAGAAAACAAAGAAACAAAACCCAGGCACAGTATTTCATTTGCACAGTGAAGACTCCAAATCAATTTCAGACTGAATTGAACAGCTTCATCTTGTATTTGAAACTATTTTGAAATCCACTCTTTTTCACTCTGCTGCTGGTAGGGACCCAACTGTGTAATGATGGCCAGGTTTCATCTGCGTGATTTTGGGAGCTGAAAGGATTGTGTTCTCCACAGCTTATTACTGGCAGGACATCTACAGAAAGTGCTCTTCATTTGTGTTACAAAATCAGCTTCTCCAGGTGCAGTCTTCTGCTCAGGAGTTGACACTTGTAAAAGAAGAAAAAGTTGTAGCTTTTGATTTATCTTTTGATTTAATAATTGTTTTCTCTGTGTAATCGTGATCCCTGGAAGAGATGCAAAGTGCTCAGTCTTACCTACATGTCTGATAGCTTATATCTAAAAGGGAAATTGTAAAAAGTGAGAGATCCCCACGCTTCCATGCTCCTACTGCAAATCTCCAGGAAACCGGATGTTGGCTTGTACTGGAGTTCCCTGTGGCGTTTTGTAAAGTCCGCTTTTCTCCAGAGAGACACCTTTAATGCTATTTTGACCGCTGGTAAGCTTCTCTCTCCTTCTCCCCACCTTTGGCAATATCTGCCCTGTGGAGGTGGTAGAAACCTGAACCCTTTAAAGATTTTTCTATTGTGTGAGCTGTGGAAAACTGCTTGTCCACTGCCCAGTAGCTCCACCCATGGAAGCAAGCTGGGTTAAGATTAGGGCTGGGGTCAGGGTCAGGTCCCCAGGCTCCACAGGGACGGCTGCAGCCACTGTTTCCCCAGGACAGAGGAGTCCTGCTAGAGCTGGGGTGGGGGTTCTGATATGCCCTGTGCTTGCTTATGATGTATTATGTATCACACCAGACACCTTTATGCTGTAGTTTTCCCTGTGTCCCTCCTTTGGGTTACGAGAAATGCAATGAAAGCATCTGCCTGCTGAAGAACTTCTAGCTAATATTAGACCTGCCCTGGTAAAAGCCACATTTCCCTTCTCCTGCAGCAATTCTGAGACCACACCACAGGCCATCATCCGCTGATGCTTCCCCCATGCAGACAAAATGCCCAGCCCCACCAAAAGCCAAGCTGGGGCTGCAGCACCCTTTTTTGGTCCCACATTGTGCTGGAAGGTGCTGTGCCACTGCTCCGGGCTGCTGCCTGCACTCATCATTGCTTGCGTTCCCGCAGTCCCTCCTCATGCTGCTGCGCCGTTTGTTTTCTTGACGGCAAGAGTAATATTTTGTGACAAAGGTAGAGCTTTGTAGAAGCAGCGGTGGAAAATACTCTCCTTTCTGACTAGTCCTTCAAGGAAAATCTTTCATATCTGACTCTCTGGGGGCTGAAATCAATGCAGGAGTTAAGCATCGTGGCTTGGCTATTTGGATAAAATAGCCTCGTTTTGATTAGGTAGGGAATCAGAGGATAAAGGGATTTCTTTTTCTCAGAACTGGGCATAGAATAGCAATGCAAAAAGCTGAATCAAATACCTAAAGCCAATATCTTCCCCTTGAGGCTTTCTTTTGGTTCCTTT